>VDFB02181852.1:0-10402 GCA_007258455.2 Sequoia sempervirens
GTGTGTCAAAGGCATAAAGGGGAGGCAATTAAGACACCAGGTCTCTTGCAACCCTTATCTATTCCTAGCCAGCGTTGGGAAGAGATATCCATGGACTTCATCACAGGGCTTCCTAAATCTAAAGGTCATAATGTCATCATGGTGGTAGTTGATTGGCTCACTAAAAATGCTTATTTCATTGCATTAGCACATCCTTTTATAGCAAGTGCAGTGGCTAAAGCTTTTTGGAGAATATCCAAAAGCTACATGGTACACCTAAAGTTATTGTTAGTGATCGTGATCCTATCTTCACTAGTCACTTTTGGAAAGATTTATTCTCATGTTTGGGTACTCAATTGGCCCTTAGCTCTTCATACCACCCTCAATCGATGGGCAAACAGAGGTTGTTAATAAGTGTTTGGAAGGATATATACGTTGTTTCACTTCATAGAAATAGTCTCAATGGGTAGATTGGCTACCACTTGCAGAATTGTGGTATAACACTTTTTTTCATAGCTCATCAAAAATGTCTCCATTTTTGGCACTTTATGGATATCAACCTCCTTCCATCACATCATCAATTAAGGTGTCCCCAAGAAGAGTTCAGGTAGTAGAAGACCACTTGCTTCATCAACAACAAGTACTTTCAGGACTCAAGGAGAATTTAGCCATGGCACAAAAATCGGAAGAAGTTTTAGTTGGGGATTGGGTCTTGGCGATTGCACCTCTTTCTATAAGCAAATCTCACTAAAGCAGCAAAGAAAGAATAATAAGTTGTCTCCAAAGTATTATGGTCCATACCAAATCATGCAGAAGATCGGTAGTGTTGCCTACAAGCTTGAGTTGCCACCAACAACAAAGGTACATCTAGTTTTTCATGTTTCATGTTTGAAGAAGGTAATTGGGCATAATATTCCCACTCAAACAACACTTCCCGAGCTGGATGAAGAAGGAAGAATCATTTTAGAACCAGAGTGCATTCGTCAAACACGCACAAAGAAGTTGAGGAATAGAACTATCACTAAGTATCTCATCCAATGGAAGAAGTTACCGGTTGAAGATGCCACATGGGAAGAGCGAGGAGTTCATTCAAAAGTTTCCAAACTTGATTAGCATTGAGCACTGATGCTTCTTTGAAGAAGGGGCATGCTCATATGTATTATTGTACATCGGGTTATGAATAGTCGGCTTGTGGCTATCTTAACTCTCTATTAAGTCATTATCATTAGTATATTGTCATTTAGTTGTTTAGGTCGGCCTAAGTCTTATATAGGTGTGTCTAAGTCGGCCTAGGTGATATCCTTGGCATAAATAGGTATATATAGGAGGTTGTGAGTCTTATTTCATCATCAAGTGTGAAGTGTGTTCTCATTAGAGATATTTGGAGGTTTTCCCCCTCAAAGTGGCTTGTTATTCTCAGTTATTATCAAGTATTTGCAGCATATTTCATATCATATTCTTCTATTGTTCAAGTTATTTCATAACAGTTATTAAATGGGAGTGATGTTGCCTTGATAAGTTGCATGGAGTTAGGACTTAAAGACCTGAAATTACATGGCATTGCACTAGTTGCCAAGTGGATCATTAAGGCCCTGATAGGAGATGAGCCATGGAAAGTCTTGGTTAGGAGCAACATTTAGCTTGTTGTCCCAAAACAAGCAAAATCTTGGAAACTACTGCCTTTTAGTGACCTTCTCATCAACAAGCATCTAATATCCCCTACAGGCTAATTGGTTTTCAAAAGCCTATGGAAGGCTTGGGATATAATCAAGCATAAAGTGGCATATAATCCTAGCAAGGAACATAATAAGAATACCCCAATTAACCTTGTTGATAGCTCCATTTGGTGGAACCTAGAGTATAAAGGCAAACCCCTAGCTCTGCTACACGGATGCTCTACCATTAAATAGGCTCAAAAGGGAATCCATACTTTCAAGGATGTCCTATCCAATGGATAGTTGAAAGAATGGGGTTCCCTCTGTGATGAATTTGGCCTACCTCAAACAAGCTGGAGAACATACTCAACCTTGAAAGAGGCCTGTAAGGATATGCAATTCCCTTCCAATAGCAAGGATGGCAACAAGCAAAGTCTAGACTTTAGGTGGCATGATGGTACATCACTGTCTGGTGTTAAAAATAAAATGATCTATAATTATTTAACCAATTTTGTTTCACTTACTAAGCATCTTAACAAAACCACTTTTGTTAACTACTTTTTTCCTTACTTTGAAATAGTTTTTGTAAGAGGTATTAACAAAAATAATATGTCAATTATTTTGATGTGTGAAAGTGTTGTATATGTTAAACCATGTTTATTTATCCTAGAAGGATAAAATGCCAATCCTTGTATTGTAAGTCCTTGAGATCTATGAATAGTGCATGTACATGCTAGTTATATTGGAAATTATTCTCTAATAGTTAATTATTTTTTATTGCATACTTTTTAAAAGGCTTTATAGAGAAGTATGGGTGTCCAATTTTGTCAATGCAATTGCTATAACATTATACTTAATATTTTATCTTGTCATTATCTAATTTTTGGATCATTAAATTTGATTTAAACAATGTCAAAGTTACTACCTTATATGTATGCTTTGAATGTTCCTAATCCATTGAATAGGCCATATTTTGTGTTGTAATTACCTACATATATTTCAACTAGTATATTTGGTTTTAAGAGTATCTAAAATGGTATATTTATTGTATGATTATAGAATGGTGTTGCATTATAATTGTCATCATTTTCATCAATTACATTTAATATAATTAGTTCTTCGGGTGTGATTGATAACATGTTTTCATTATGTGTTTTGGCATATTTTCTTCCATAAAAGAGAAAAGGGAATGTTATGTCTATGGATGGTGAGGGAAAACAATCTTGATTTAAATATTCAAAGTCATTAGTTGTTTGTGATACAACATATATTCTATTAAGTAATTTAATAAAATTTTCATATTTTTGTCATATAGTTGGTTACAATGTACGGTACTTTATGTTTTATTTTCAAGATTTATATGGCACTAATTCATTTAATGTTGGAAATTTCTCGAGTACTAAAAAATATTGTATAGGTTATACTTGATAAAGATCACCATAGGAAATGATATCAATGTTTTGAAAATATCCAATAGTTGTTTGTATTATATCACATAATCATTTATCAATACATTGCAAAAATATTGCACCTACTAGGGAAATTTCATCTATCAAGAGTACACATAGTTGTTGATAATACTTCGAAATTGCATACAATGTTTCAAGGATGTAAGTGTATCGTTATTCCACCTATGTTGTAAACTATTTTTCATGTATAAGGAAGCATTAGACCTTTTCGTTTGTCTAGATCATTAGCAATAGAGTTATTGTATATGTGAATAAGGGCTTGATATATGGCTTTTATAGTATATATCTTCCTTGTTCTAGCTACTCTTGATAGGAACAAGTGTAAGGGTATTTTGTTGTTTTTTAATTTTTTAAATAAGATGTATTTTATAATTGCTTGTTCTTTATTTAAAATTTGTCTCAACTTATAATATTTTATTATTTTCAATAATGTGGGTATGTTTCATGATTTTAAATCCATTTTGAATTATTTTGTTTGCAAGTTGAGTTTTAATGTTTCAAGATCTAATTATATGTTATATAATTATTATCTATGTGATATATGATTTTTAGCAAAGAGTTGATTTTGAATGTCATCATTTTCTATATTGATGTAGAAGAGGGAATTTTCCACCCTTGAGTTATCGAGATCTCAAGGAGAAAATTATCTCTCAACTACCTTAATTGACCTAGCTCAAGTGAACTAGAAATAGAAATGTTTTAAAACTATAATCTAAGCTAAGTTTATTATTTATTCACCTTGAGTATAGTTGGGGGGGTCACATCCTGTTGATTACTTCAAACCCTTCTTTCACTTTGTTCTCCATTGTCATTGTAGCCAAGAAAATCTACTTTTTGTTTGAATGAATGGTTGGGGATAGGGTTTAGACTAAACTTGGATCTTGTGAGGAGTTTCATAGAGACACCCTCGTTTGGCATATCTACATTGAGGGAGGCCTAGCTCCTTTAATGGAAAGCCTCAATAGGCATAATGAGAACCTATTGATTCAATTTGTGAATGGTTGACCTATAATCAACAAGTTAAGCTAGGAGGAATCTCATCTGAGGTCAGTGAGGAGACTATTGCTAAAGTGACCGATCTATCTTGTAGCAATCCAAAATTAAAGAAACACACTAAACTCCATGATGCTAACAACATGAATCATTTTTTTAAAGAGAAAGAACGCCCCACCAAGTTGTATGTGGGCTATGATAGGAGCAAGTTGTCGGCACCGTGGGACCAAGTTTGTCTTGTGTTAATGAAATATGTTATTCTTGAGGGTAGACACAAATGTTTCTACTATTACCATATGCCTCTGTTGAATCATTTCAAGCACCGCTTGCTTCTAAGTTTCCTATTTTTCCTTCTCTCATCTCTTGATTTTTTTGTCAAAGAAGTCATCAAGCTCTCTACTAAAAACTCTGACAAACCCCAAATCTTGCTCCATCAGGGGCTTATTTTGAGGCTCTATCATTTTTATCTCGCACTTGACCCTCAAAACCTACTCAGGTGACCCTTGTGGAAGAAGATCCTAAGACTCACTCTCCCATTGAAACCCCCTTGAACCCCCTCACTACTGCCAAACCAGGTACCAAACACAAGCTTATTACTATTGCTAACCAACCCACCCCCATTACCAACCCTAAACCCATGGATTAAAAGAAGATGTGTAAAACTAACAATGTGCAGAGCTAAGAAGTTGTGGTAGTGGGGTTGTGTGATTTAAAGAACACCCCTGTTAAAAAGTATGGAAAACATGGGGGGAAGAAAAAATTGGATAATAAAAAAAGAGCTCCATCACATTCTTTGTGGAAGAAGCCAACTCTAAGGACGTTGAGGCTAAAGATAATTCTAAAGGAACTGGTGGTGAGGAAAAATTGACTAGAAATGTTCATGATGCTAGTTCTGAACCTTCAAGTGTGAGAAGATCCAACAGGATGGCTAGCCAACAAAGGCCAGAGGTGATTATTTTCTAGCGGGTCTGAACATGATTCCAAATAGGATAACAATAATGAGAAGATGGAGGAGGATGTTGAAGAGTACATTGATGGTACTAGCCACTTCCTCGAGCTCAACAAAATGATTATGGAGGACTCCACCTCATAATCCTCTCCCCATCATGAGTGTAGGGTGGATGCTAGCCATATCTGTGAGGAAATTGCTAAAGGTTACAATACTCTATTGACTCGTGTCAACACACTGGAAAAGAAGCTTAATCGTCTCACTTGCTTTACTCTTAAAGTGATCCATCATTTCATGGTTGCTTTGGATTCTATGGTGCAGGAGAAGATTAAGAAACATGACCCTACTATTAAACCCAGCTCCAATAAGGCCAAGGCATATGTTTTCAAATTCCTCATGGAGGAATGGGAAAACATATCCAAATATTGGGCTTGGGGATCTTTTGTCTATTTCTTGTGTTGGTTTTTGTTTCTTTGTTGTTTGTTTACTATTACTGGTCTAACTATTTTTTGGTTAAATATGGTTATCTAAACTTTTTCCCTCTAGGCCTTCGTGTTAAGAGTACAACACCCTATAAATGATGCTTATATAATAAAAAACAATGGATATAACTGAAAAATCACAAATAATTTATGAAAATTGAATGGTAAAAATATATAGTCTACAAAATTAGAAAGTACAAAGTCTACAAAACATAGTACCAGTTGAATGAAGTCTTGACCTTAGACCCGAATGCATCATGAGGAAATTTGTGCACCTACAATGTCGTATGTATGAACAAGGCCCGGAAACTGCCATAGTGAGGTCCTTTGTTTGTTTAACCTGTCCAACACCTACACACATGGAGGCAAGGAAATTTTTTGTGGTTACATAGGGGTTTTCCTCAGTTAAACCATCACTTTGGTATTTCCACTTCCACGGATAGCAAAACAAGATTTGAATGCATAAAATAAAATAGACATGTAATAGAAACAAACCCCACTATGGAGGAGAACCCCTATCATGATTAAAAGACATTAGACTAGATCAATTAAGTACAATAATAGATGAGATTGATATATGACAAGAAAGAGAGCATTACCAACAATTGTGGTCCCTCTCTTGAGATGATATCGTGTGTAAAAGGAGTCCTTGTTGTTGTAACAGTGATAGAATTTTGACAAATATTTTGCTAAGAGTGAGAAGTATAGAGCTCCCAGTAGAAAATATTCCAAGAACTCCCAAAAATGAGAGAGAGGCAAGTTTTATTCTAGGACTAGGCGGAATAGATGTTATAGTCGCATTTGGGTACTAGGACACATGTCACAAATGAACTATATGAAATATTCTTATTTGAATCTCATATTTTAGCGAGACATTTGTGTGTCACGAAGACGTCTTCGTGTCACATTGTCGTCTCACCAATTTCCTCTTAAATTCAAACCACATTCTACAAATGCTTCATCATTACTATCCTTGAGATCAAAATCGTGAAATCTTGATTACCATGCATAAGTGTGAAATTGACCCAAGGTGCAATTTTTGACACTACATTTACCCCCACTTTAGTGAGGTGATCACTCAAGAGGATCAACTACACTAAAGTAGCTAAAAAAATGTAAAACATTAAGTACAACAAGTGCATGAATTACCCTAAAAAAAGGATATTGTAGAGGCCGCAAAGGTCAATATGAACGATGCCCCCAATGCTCAATGAAAATCTATAGCATTTGACATGAAGATCTTGTTGTAAAATAAAAAAATTATCAGTTTCAAAAAATGAAAGAAGCTACTTCAACGAGAAGAATGCTTAAGAAGACGTTAGTGATTCAAAAGAAAAAAACTGATAAATATGTAAATATATGCCCCCTCGTGTTTTTTCCCCCAACCAGGAGGTTAAAAATAGGAAGGTAGTGGAATCTAAACCGCCACAATAAAAATAAAAAATGGGTGAAAATTCGACTATATACTCACTAGGTGGGCCTTAGAAAGGTCATTTTTACTATTCATGATGAGGATTTTTGCTCAAAGTTCTATAGAGCTTTAGCAAAATGTCTCGCTGATGAGAGTTTAAGCCATCGTGCATTGAGGAGCTTCGCACTACCATGGAGACAAATGAGCCCCTAGATGAGGTAGGCCAAATTTTTTAAATTTTGCATTCATTTTACGCATTTAATTTTAATAGGAAAAATTAGGGCAACATAAGCATCTTGGGTACACGTCGATGTTCGGGGTCTCACATTGGCATCCAAGGCCCCACACGTTCATCCAAGGGATAGTTTCACACTAGCGTCTAGAAGGGAACATTAGCGTTGACCTCACGCACTAGCATCTAGACAGGCATGTTGGCATCCTGAAAGTAAGAGATGAAAATTTTGTTAAAAATTTAAAGTTTGATAAGTTTAGAATAGATGTAGGATTTTGTGTGACAGATTAGCATTTTTTAAAACTTTACCATAGGTTCGAGAGCATAGCGACAGTCTCATTCTATCTCTCCTACGCAGCCACATGGGAGATATTATAGCACAAAATAAAAGCTTGCTACGTTGGATGGGTCTATGGTGGATATACGAGATGTCAGAGATGAAAAATTACCCTTCCATGTTGATGGCCTCGATGGAGAGGTGGGATGCGAACACCATGTCACTCCATTGCATTCATGCTCCTCCAAGTGTGGGTGTTCGATCATATCACCTACACACAACCAGTTGGTTTTCCTTAACGGATCACAGGTGACCTACCATAAGCACACACATACCCCCTAGTGCAACAGTGGAGGTTCGAGGATTTATTGTTCTAGAGACAAATCATGGATCAACTAGGGGTCGATGACATTGTGTGGTAGCCTTATCAGGGTATGGATCGATGGCCCACCAATGGGACATAGCTTCTACAAATGTAGCGTGACCAATTCTTAGTCAATCGCCACGATTAAATCATAGTATTGTACTATTGGAGACAGACTATTAGGTAGTACAGACAAGTGCAGTCAATTCCTTGCATTGTCCCCACTTACATTAGGCCTTTGAGGAGTGTTCTTAGACTTGGGGACCTTCCTTTTCCTACCATCAAGGACGTGGGAAAAAGCGAGGAGGGTAGCAACGATGACGAGGATCCACATGTATTGGACATCAACGATGTCAGAGTGACAAATGGATTTGGCAAGTGGTGGGAGCTAGCAAGTCCCACTCCCACCTTTCCCGAGGATGCCACTAGAGGAGACCCAGGTGTTCAAGGGTCAAATGGAGAGGAAATTTTGTAGGAGGATGCAGAGGAGGCACCAAAGTGAAAGGAAGTTGAGTGACCGGAAATAGCTTCCAACACTAATCTAATCAGGAGAGAGTTACAACAAAAAATTCTTTTAACACCTTCAACAGTTGCAACTAGAGAAGCACATAGAGAATAATGGAAATAGAATAGCTACAATGCATAAAAATAGTGACACCAAATATATCGTGGGGAAAAATCTTTCAAGTAAAAAACCCCACCCTCCAAAAGCATAGTACTATCTTTATTATAAAAAATAGAAATTACGACATATCACCAAGTAAAAAGCTTCTTCAACAAGTGCTTCAATACAAACACCTATTCTGAAGTAATAATGGAAGCATTATGTTACCTGCAAACAAACTATGCATTCTACAACTCAAGGAACTCAATAAATAGAGTGATACAAGCTTCAAGAAGCATCTAGAAGGTGAGGGGAGTCCAAATTAAAAAAGGCACAATATTAAATGCCTTATACATGCATTTAGACACATGTACAACATTCCCTTACACTTCTGACAAGTGTTTAACATGCAAATAGTCTTCTTCCAAGCTTCGATGCCTAAAATATGCTAAAAATAGGCTATGACAGATTTCTTACACATCTTACAGCTATCATAGAATATGTCATAGCTGACAACACTTACATTTGTAAGAGAATCCATCATAATTGACTAAAAATAGTTGATTCTCTTACATCTTTTCATAGCCCAACTTGGGCGCCAACTTTCACCCATGCATTCAAAGATGCCTTATGACACGTCATAGAATATGCCATATGTCATAAATTCCAAAGTGGGATGCCTATGTCCACTTGGGATGATGATGTGTCATCCAGTCCCCTCCAACGGGGATGCCACCCAATCAGTGGGTCCAAATTAATGACATGACACCATAGGCAATTAAATAATACAAATAAATACATCAAATTACAAAAATTAAATCAATGCTAGGACTCTAAGGTTGAGACACCTTCATCCCAACATTCACCCACTTATTGAAGACCTACCAAGAGTCATATGAAATCATCTGCTTAGGTCCCCAAGGCCCATGGAATCGGAACACCATCTAAACTTCTCTATGCTCATTGGTTTTGTTAGTGCATCTAAAACATTCATCAAAGTGTCAACCTTCTCCAGGTTCACCTTTCCATCTTCTACCATATCACAAACAAAATGATACTAAACATCAATGTGCTTTGTTCTAGCATGGAAGGTAGGATTCTTTTCTAGAAAAATTGCACTTTGATTGTCACAAAAAATAGTAATTTGTCCTACATCTAAACCAATATCAAAACATAATCTCTTAAGCCAAATGCCTTCCTTACATGCATGAGTGGATGCCATATACTCTACCTCTATTGTGGACAATGCGACTACAGCTTGCACTTACTCATCCAACTAATAGCACCATCAAACATCATAAATACATAACCGCTAGTGGATCTTCTATTGTCAATGTCACCTGCCCAATTTGAATCCACATATCCTCGAATGATCACATAATGCTGAGGTCTAGTAGGATAACCATGAAAACACAAGGGATACTCAGAAGTGCCTCGTAAATATCTAAACACCCTCTTAATCGAATCCCAATGCACCCGTCCAGGATTAGCCATAAAATGGATAAGGACTCCCACTACTTGGGAAATGTCTCATCTCGTACACGCCATCACATACATCAAACTTCCAACTGCACTTGCATATGGTACCTTGGTCATGTCCTCCATCCCAGTAGGAGATTTTGGACAATCATTTACGAAAAGCTTCATCCCTTGCATCACAGGAACAACTAACTGTCTACAATCTACCATGTTGAATCTTTCCAACACAAAGTTCACATACTTGCTCTGGCTTAACCAAAGCTTTCTATTAGCTCTATCTCTCATGATTTCCATTCCCAGAATGTACCTAGCTGCACCTAGGTCTTTCATCTCAAACTATGCTGACAACTGAAACTGAAAATTTGAAATCATACTCTCACCATTCCCAATAAACAACATATCATCTGCATATAAAACAATAATGAGAATGTGACCATTATCAATTTTAAAGTATACACAATGGTCAAATTTAGATCTTTGAAATCCCAATGACAACACATATGTATCA
>VDFB02181853.1:0-16414 GCA_007258455.2 Sequoia sempervirens
CACTCTCTCCCACTCTCTTCCTCCATCTTGTTGGAACTCTAAAGATCTTACGATTTTTACATATCTTTCATCTACCTGAGTCTCCATTTGAGTCCTACCTTAGGCACATTTTCCTCATTTTATGATATTTTTACCCATATTTTGGTCATGTGACCCCATAGAATCCATCGTTTCATGCATTTTTAATGTTGTGGTCCATATTGGCATAGGTCTATCTAGGTCTCCTCGACCCATGTTGCCTATGTGTTAACATATGTTTGCAGTAGGTGATCGAAAAGACTTGTTCATTGTTACAACGATCGACATTCACCTGTAGGTTTCTATCGGCATGAATTTCACATGGTTTTGGCGACCGAGGAGGAACCTATCGACAGGAGTTTGGTTGTCGGGATAGTGTCAAATCGATTTTGAATTGTCTCCCTGACTAATGCATGTGGATGTTCATCGGCGAGAGCTTGGCGATATCATTATGTGATCTTGGCGAGGTTGTTATGTCTTGTCGACATAGGGTTTTCATCAGCATGTTATCGAGGAGAGTCTTACCAAACAACACATGGATGGTTTGTTCAGCCAAACATATTGCTTCTGGTGTGAGGTCATAGCGAATATACATTGTCACACCGACCGATGGCGGGAGGATGCATATCGGTAAGAGTTGAGGCTTTCGAAGTAATGTCTCGGTGAGTGACCTTCGGTCTCACCGATAACACAATGAGGACTTTGTCGGGATGAAAATTGGATTGTCTCAACGACACACAAGATGGATAAAGTCTTTCAGTAAAACAAAGTGCACTTTGTATGAGGTCTCCCCGATGTCGGTATGTTACGGTGACCCACATAAGATAAAAGAATACATCGGCAAGAGAACCAATTTGTCACAGTGAATCATGATGAATGAAGATTTTCGGTAAAGCAAAGTCTAATCTGTGAGATGTCTCTCTGATATCTCAAGGTTATAGCGAAACAGATGAAGCAAGGAAGCACATTTCGGTAAGAAAATTTCTTATGTCTCAGCGACTGGGAGATGGCATTCGGGGTGACTCTCGGTATAATGAAGCATTATCTACATGATGTTTCCCTGACTCCATGAGGTCACAATGAAACACATTGGGACAGGAGGATTTTCTTTGGTTTCAGCATAACAAACAGAATGCTACAGCAACATGCAAGAGGCAAAAGGACGCATATCAATGAAACATAACGAGATCAAAACTAGGAAATATATATTTTGCTTTGGGAATCCTTGAGCCTTAGCATTGGTAGTTGCCTTGGAATACCAACCCAGAGGCTTGGAGGGCATTCCCAATAACTAGAGACGTGTTTTTGCAAATTCTACAATTTTTTCACATAATCGGGTTCGTGCTCACCATCAGGATTGCATCTAGTTCAATATCGACAAAAGAAAACACATGGGTAATGTTAGGTTCTCTCTTAGCTATCCAACGATGTAATTTTTTTCACTTTTTAACAATGTTAAGCCTTTAATCCATAATTTCTTTTGTTTGTATGTCTCTTTTTTGCCAAAAAGTAGTGTTTGGTTTTTTTTTTGTTATAAATTAACCGTTCATCAAAATTTCAAATAAATTACATTTTTATAAACTAGACTCTATTCTACATTTAAAAAAAAAAAAAAATTTAAAAAAATCAATTACCTTAAAAAATTTGGTGGGAGCCAAAATTATGCTTTTCGAAGTGCCCACTTAGAAAATTAGTAAAAAATCAAATATTCTTTAAAAATTATCAAAAAATCGTGCATCAACTAGATATTGTTAGCTAACTTTTGACTATTGCAATTTTAAAAATACTACAAAAAAGTTCACCATGCTCAGGTCGTACAAGAGTTGCTATGTTATGTTTTCTGACAAAAATAGCACCAATTTGTGTACATCCCTCTTTTGAACCCCTTAATCTCAACCATTTTCAAAATAAATTAGTAGTTTAGAAAGTAGACTCAGAGTACTTCAATCCTTGTTTTTGTTCCATCTCAAAATTTTGAGTGTAACTATCCTCAATTTCATGTCCAAGGTCAGTATTTCCTGATTTTAGAAAAAAAAGTGGCCACTTAAGCCCCCTTTTTGGGAACCATCTTGGTGCACTTACCCTAATATTTGAATTTGAAATTAACTATTGATCTTGAAATTTGGTGAGGCTATTACTGCACATCTCTAAACTTTTAAAACAAAAAGAAGAAACTAAGAAATGTTCTTTATCAATAATTGCAATGAGAATTTTTTGATACCATCCCTTCACATTAAAACATGCCATCAAAATTCAAAAATATATTGGTAAAAACATGGACACTAATACATGCTACATACAAACAAAAACTTGCAAAATAAAGAGCGCAAGGAAAGAAATCATTTTTTGGGCGGATATAGGATTACCTATCAACCAAGGATGCTCTTGTATTAAACACCCCAATTAAGAATGCAATAATCCCTTGCTTAGGGTGGTTATATATCTTCAAGGTTGTGACTATAGTAGATAACTTTAGCTAGAGATAACACCAATGCAAGCTTCTCTAGTACCTATATTTTTCCACTTAACCAAATACTCTACATATTCCTTACCTCTAGTCTTCTTGGTGATTCACTTCTATGATATTTTCTCTATCTCTTCCCTTGTGTTTTTCGAATCCCATTCTTCCAATTTGGGGATTTTGAACATGCATTTATGCCTTTTTTATCCACTAGTATTTTGTACTTATATGATAATTATATAGACTTGGTACATTAAAAATTGATGAAATTTTCAAGTCCTAAGACAATTCAATCTGATAGGAATTTGTTGATATTTAATTTAATAGATTACAAGACTCTATCTTCTTCTAACGCACTGTTTTTGTATATTCCCCTTGCAAACTATTCCTTCCTAATAGTTTACAAATTAGTCTAGATTCTATAAGAATTCCATAAGCAATTCTATTGAATATCCAATTTAGGAACATAATTCTATAGGCTTAACTAAAAGACCCTCCATCCATAGATAATCATTGAGGAGAAATGCAAACATTGGAGACTATTGTGAGAGATCCTTAGATGATAAAGTGGTAAAAGAAGTGGCACTAGATAGAAACAAGAATAAAAATATGACATCTAAGGAGTTGGGGGAATTTAATATAGGTGTACAAGACTGAAAGGGGCTATTAAAGAAGAAAAAAAGTTAGAAACATTGACATTAAAACTAGAGATGGACAAAACTCATTTGACATTAACAACCAAGTAAGGAAACTACACTATGGAAGGAGAGGAGAAATAATGGAGGAAAAGATAAATCAAAAGGGCGATTATCCAAACATGTTGTAGTGCATAAGATAGTTGTATATGACAATGTTAAGTTAGTGGTGAAGTTGAATGGTAGGGGAAGTCTAGGCATGCGATACTTTGAGTAGAAAATAAGATAAACATGTGGTGTAGGTTGTGGGAGAAATTACAAAATAAACCACACAAAGAATGATAAATTTATGTTTATTTAGATAATTCATTGCTAGGAAATAAAATATATATTAATAGATAAGCAACCTAATGGCTAGATAGTGAATGGTGGGTTAGATTTGGGTGTAGAAACATTGAAATATTTGCATGAAGTGGTTAGGAGATATTTTGAAGACCCAAGTTACAATTGGCATCATATGATTTAAGTGGATGTTGTTGTGTAACACCCTCTTTTGAAAAAACTAGTTTAATTATTAACCATACTAATAGTTACTATACTATTGTTGATAATTGGATATGATTACAAAGACATTAGTATTGACATGCATGCCAAATTAAATAATTGGTGAATTTACATTATTAATATTGGAAAAAATAACTAATGAATTGTAAATCTAGATGGGATTTTTATTTGTGAAAAATTTTAATTACCTTTTTTATTTTAAATTATTATTATTCTAGCAAATGTTACTAATATTTTGATATGTGTGTAGTGGAAGAACAAATGGAGGATTAGTTAGATCAATAGCTCAAGAATTGTTGAACACAAAATCACTCTAACTGAAACAAAACTAAAAGATGAAAAATTTAAATACACATGTATGAGGTTCAAGCATAATGAAAGCTAGAATTGGGAATCTGCAAAATTATATTTAAGGTAAAAATAAATAAGGATTCAGTGCATGGCTTAATATCACATACAAATTAGAGTGAAAAATGAGTTAATAGTCCATTCAAATTTATCATTAGTCTAAACAATCAAGTTGACTATTCATATAATATATTATTGGAGTAAACAATCAGTGAAGTTTTAAAAGGTTGCATATGAGAAATTTGAAAGTACTAAAAATTATAAAAGAATAAAAAAGTGTCGAAACAAAGTGTAACTATACAATCAAATATGTTGATCTTAATGCAACCAAATTACATAAAAAATGATAGATTACAAATAAAATGGAAATCAACCACAAACTAGATGCAAACCATAACAAAAAGATTAATGTGGAGAAAATCTTTCATGAAAAATATCCATATCCAAAGTCACTCAAACTTGTATTAATGACAAAATAAGTCACATTTTCTACATTATATATTTTAATATATAATCTATTATACTATCTACAATATATATTTTAATATATAATTGTAGTATATAATATTATCTGCATTTTGATTTTTTGAAAAGAATATTGAAGAAATATTCTATTTTTTAAGATTCTTTAATTTTTCAGATTTTTTGGAAGAGTAGAGGATGGAGTTTCGGTCTGCAACCGCAAGGAGCCGAGCTAGGGCATTCGAGCCCTAGCTCGTGTTTGCTTTCTTTGTTTGTGCAAAGGTTGGGGTGGGCATCTGTTTCGTTTTGTGGGGGGGTTAATATTTTTGTTGCGGCTGTTCTTTGATGCTCCAGTTTGGTTGTGTTTGGCCATTTTTCCTGTGTGTAGGGCTTTGTCTAGCCCTCTTTTTTTTCCCTTTGTGGTTGGGCTCTTGTGTTGGGGTGAGGATTTGTTGTTGTGGGTTGTATGTGGTGCTGGGTTGAGCGTGGGTTTTTCAACGGGTGTTGCAAGTGAGGGTTTCCCTTGATCTATTGTGTCTGGGGCCAGCTCTTTCCTGTGCATGTCTGTCCCAGGCCTTTTGGCAGCTATGTCTCAGGGTGAGCCATCTAGGGCTGCACCCGACATGGATTTTCGTGCTGCGATAGGCTTGAAATCGCCAAGTCAAGGAGCAAGGGTTTTTTATAACACTCTCTTCTCTCTAAATGCGGGGTCTATGGACTCAAATTTGTCTGGTGGATCTCGGATCACAAAGATTAACAGATGCCTAGAGCGTTGCAAAGAGAGACCTAAATTGGTTATTCCGATTGAGATGATTGCTGAGGATATTGAATATTATTCAAAGCATTCTCTGTACTGCAAATTTTTGGGAATGAGAGTGTCTCTACAATTTTTGGAAACTTGGGCACGAAGGACTTGGGAGCCAGAGGGCGAAATGGAGGTCACGCTACTTGCAAATAATTTCTTCATGGTCACATTTATCTGCTTGGCTAATCGCAATAGGGTTTTTGAGGGGGGGCCCTATTTTCACAACCAGGTTGGGTTGTTCGTCAAGCCATGGCATGCAGGCTTTAATCCCTCTGAGGAGCTTCCAATCGTGTTCCGGTGTGGGTTCGGTTGCCCAGATTTCCAATCGAATGCTGTCATGAGGATGTTCTACACATGCTTGCTTCGTTGCTTGGGAAGCCGGTGGGGTCTTCGACACAAACCCTAGGTAAGAAAGTAATGAATTTTGCTCGAATTTGTGTGGAAATTGATTTGAGTAAGCCTTTGCCAGATGCTTTAGATATGTGTGTGGGTCCCCAGTCTTGGGTGCAACAATTGGATTATGAAACCCTTCCTTTCCGATGTCGCCTCTGTCATGAATATGGTCACCTTGTTGTGTAGATGCCCGAAGGCTAAGCCTGTGGTGCCTCAGCCTCCACCTCCTCCTCGTAACAATCCTTGATGTTGATAAGGGGAAGAATCCCATTTCTGTTGAGGGGGAGGATGCTGAGGGTTATGTTCCTGTTAAGGCTCGTAACCGAAATAGAGGTCAAAAGAGGACTTTGATGGAGAGACAAGATGAGGATACTTTTAACAGGTTTGAGGTCCTGGATGATTTGGGTCAGCAAGAAGTTAATCCAGGGTTAATAAGTGTGGATCCGGGTGTGGTGGGTTCTGGCCTAGAGGATCACACTTCCATTACTCCTCCTGCTCCTCAGGAGGAGTCTGCCATGCCTATGGTCACTGATGTGCAGGTTGGGGCTCAGGTGATGTCGGGTCCAAATGTTGAGTTGGGGCAGGGGGATGGAGGCACTTCTTTTCCTGCACAGAATGGTGGATCGGATGTGGCTAAGAGTAGCAAGCCTTCTCCTCAACTGGGCATTTTGCAAAAGGATGGCAAGAAGGGGGGGTCGGAGAAAAGCGCTAAACTTGGCAGGAAGAAAGATTTGGAAAAGATTAAGATGATGGGGGAGACTTTGGTGGAGTCAGGGTCTGTTAAGACCCTGGATTCTCATTTTTTGACTCCTTTGAAATGATCATTATTTCATGGAATGTAAGGGGCTTGAACAGTGGCCCTAGACAAAAAGTTGTTCGTGAGTTGGTAAGAAGTCATTCTCCTGATGTTCTTTTTCTTCAGGAGACCAAGTTATCTGTTGAGTGCATGATGGGTTTAGTGCCTAAGTTGTGGAAGAATGGTCAATGCCAGTGTATTGGGGCACAGGGATCCTTTGGGGGTGTGGCTTGTTTCTGGAACCCTCGTAAGATTCAGCCTTTGTGGTGGTTATCCTTCAAGTCCTCTTTATCCATGATTGATTCGTGCCCTGAGTCAGGAGAGTTTGTTCTTTTCTCCAATGTTTATGCACCTGTTGAGTTCCAGGGTAAACTTCTTTTATGGAATAATATTCGTTTTGTTCGTAGCCTATTTCCCTATCAGCCATGGATCATTGTAGGTGACTTTAATGCTATTACTGAATTAGCTGAGAATCGGGGTGGTATTGCAAGACTAGAGCCTTCTGCATTGTTGTTTCAGGACAATATATCGGCTCTCAATCTTGTTGATATCAAACCTTGCAATGGTAAATTTACTTGGAACAACAGAAGGGTTGGTGATAGTTGCATTGCTGAACGACTAGATCGTTTCATGGTCTCCTGCTTTTGGGTCGGGGGAATGTGGTCCTCTAGTTCTGAGATATTAGATTGGAGAGGTTTGGATCACTGGCCTATAAATCTTGTTATCTCTTCTGCTCGGATGCCTCAGACGCCAACCTTCAAATTCCAGCTAATGTGGTTGCAGGACCCTGACCTTTATGGATGTTTTGCTGAATGGTGGAGGTATGGTAGACCTACTTATGGCACTGCATTGTATAAGTTTGCTAAGCTCCTTCAATATGTTAAGTATCATCTTAAACGGTGGAACCGACAATGCTTTGGAAACATTTACCATGCGAAGCTTGCTGCACAAGCTGAGTTGAATGGTATTACTAGGTTAATTAGGGAGGATGGGGTGTCTGAGGATTTGTTGCGGAACGAGGCTAGGGCATTGAAAGCTCTGGAGGAATGGGAGCTGAGGGAGATCTACTCGAAACAAAAAGCTCAGATTGAGTGGCTTCAGGAGGGAGACAAGAATACTGCCTTCTTCTTCAATTCGGTGAAGGCCAGATGTCATGGTAATTCTATTTCAGCTTTGGTGATTGACAGGGGAGAGGTTCTTTCTTCTACTTAGGATATCTCAAATGAAGCTGTGTAGTATTTTGCTTCTTTATTCAGGGAGGACTCGCAGGGGGACTCGGTTGTAGAGGCTCAGGTCCTCTCCTGTATTCCTTCTTTAGTCTCTGGGGAGATGAAGGAGCATCTTATGAGTGATATTTCACTGGAGGAGCTGGAGAAGACTATTTTCCAGATGAAGAAGGGTAAAGCTCATGGTCCGAATGGTTTCCCGATTGAGTTCTTCCAAGAATTTTGGGAGATTATCAAGCTGGATTTATTGGCAGCCGTCCAAGAGTCTCAAAAGAATAAGCAAATGCTTCGGGCCCTAAATTTTACCTTCCTTGCTCTCATCCCCAAGGGTGATGGGGCTGATCGGGTAAGTCAATTTCGCCCCATTTCTCTTTGCATTGTTATTTATAAAATTATCTCTAAGTTGATTGCTGATAGGTTAAAAAAGTGGCTTACGCTGCTGATTTCTGAGGAACATAGTGGTTTTGTGGCGGGCCGCCAGATTTTGGATGGGGTGGTTATTGCTACAGAGACTATTCATTCTATGGCCAGCTCCAAAGATAAGGCTATGTTCATCAAGCTTAACATGGCTAAGGCTTATAATAGAGTTCGATGGTCCTTCCTCCGAAAGGTTCTGGGGGCCTTTGGTTTTGAGGAGTGGATTTGCTGGGTTATGAGTTGTGTGAATTCAGTCTCTTTCTCTATTTTGATTAATGAGGAGCACTCTGAACTCTTTGGTGCTTCTCGGGGTTTACGACAAGGTGACCCCCTCTCTCCTTACTTGTTTCTTCTTTTGGTGGAAGGTTTGGGACGATTGATAAAAAGGAATGTGGAGGGGGGTTTCATTCAGGGGTGGCAATGGGGAGGTGGCTTACCAGTGCAATCTCACTTACAGTTTGTGGATGACATTGCTTTGATGGGCATGGCTACTATTAGGGAGGCTTCAAACATGCGCAAGGTGTTGGATGTTTATCTTATTGCATCAGGCCAGTTAATTAATGAGGGCAAGTCTTCCATTTTTTTCTTTAATACTCTGAACTCCATTCAAAGGAGAATTGCTCATATTCTCAGATTTCAGATTGGGGATCTCCCGCTAACCTACCTTGGGATTCCTATTTCAATTGATAGGCAATCTAGGGACTCTTGGAAGGCTATTCTAGAAAAATTTCGTGTTAAAGTCACTCATTAGACCCTTCGCTGGCTGTCTTTTGCGGGTCAGGTTCAGTTGCTCAAATCTGTGGTTCAGGCTCTCCCTCTTTATAGGTGTGGCGCCGATGGGTTTTGTTAGGGATCTTGATTCCTTAGCAAGATAATTTTTATGGGCTGGTAGTTTATTATCTTCCAAGTGGAGCCTTGTTAGATGGGATGTTGTTTGTAGCCCAAAACAATTTGGTGGTCTTGGGTTAAGGCAGTCGTTGTTGTCTGGTACGGCTCTGGCTGCTAAATTGTATTGGCGTTGGTGTGTGGAATAGGATCGGGTGTGGGCCAGAATTTTGACTCAGAAGTACTTTCCTAGGATTCCTCAGAGTGATATCCCTCGTTACAGCTTGACAGGGAAGGGATCTGTGATTTGGAATACTCTCAAGAAAGGGGTTGCGCTTGTTAAGGGTGGCTTATTCTGGATTTGCAAGAGCGGGTCAGAGGCACATTTTTGGCATGACGCTTGGGATGGTTACCCTCCCATTGTTTCTCAATAGCCTCATTTGATTACTTTGTGCCAGAGGTTCTGTGAAGCTGGATGGTCGAGGGTGTGCGACTTTAAGTCTCTTTCTTTTCAGGGGCAGTTGGTGGAGGCGAGATGGAAGAATCCTGAGGAATGGCCTATTGTTGGTTTGGAGGAGGAGTGCGTTGAGCTTCATTACATTATTTCTTGTCGTAGTTGTAGCTCCCTCATGGATGAGGATGTGTTGGCTTGGTTTCCTAACCCCAAGGGTGCTTACACTGTTTCTTCTGGGTATCAAGAGTTGCTTTCCCAACAGATTGAGAGGGTGGAGGTTCATTGGTGGAAGAAAGCTTGGAATAAGTTTTCTTGGCCAAAGTGTAATTGCTTTGTTTGGACTTTGGCTTGGAACAGGTGTTTGACTTGGGATAATATTCGAAAGAGAGGTTTTTCAAGCCCATCTAGGTGTATTCTTTGCAGGTGTGGGGAGGAGGACTCTCCTCACTTGTTCTTCCGATGTTCCTTCACCTTACAACTCTGGCATTTTTGGTGGGGTGTTTGGAAAAGCCCATGCATTCATGCCTCCTCCCTGGTTGAGTTTTGGATTAGTCTAGGGAGGCCCCCCTCCTCGGCCTCTTTCTTGCAGGATGTTTGGTATGTTGGTCCCATCTTTCTGCTTTGGCAAGTTTGGTTGGAAAGGAATCGAGGAATCTTTCGGGGTGAAAAATTGGGGATTCAATAGGTTTGGTTTAGAATTGTGGGAATGATCCAGGAGACTGTCGAAGCTAAAGGTGAGATTGTGTTGCCGTTAGAGAAAGGAGATGCTGAGATGGTTGATCGGTTGGGAATTCAGGGGCTATATTCGGCTTCTGCTTGCGTCAGGAGAGGTAGGTGTGTGAGGAAAAAAGTTCAAAGGGTGGGGAGTTGGTTGCCCCCTCCTGCTGGCTTTTTGAAAATTAATACAGATGGCTCATCTAGGGGAAATCCTGGACCTGTTGGGATTGGCGGGATTGGTAGGGATTCTTCTGGATCAGTGGTTTTTATTTTTTTGCTAATGAAGGGATACAGACTGTCAATAGGATGGAAGGCTTGGCTATCCTCTATGCCTTGAAGCGGGCGTATGCTTTAGGGTGGCGTAAGGTTATTTGTGAGTCTGATTCTCAGGTCTTGGTCAATTTACTTCATGAAAATAAGATTTCTGATGTTAGCTGGTAGTTGGCTATGATGGTGCAACAGATATTACAGGTTAGCTCTTTGATGGAGTCGGTGTCTTATGTCCATTTTCCAAGGGAATGGAATAGGGCGGCTGATTGTCTGGCCAAATGGGTGTCAGAGAATATAGATGGTGGGAAGATTGATGGGTGGGAGCAGATTTCCAGTGAGTTATGTCAGGATTTGGAGAGGATTCTTGCGGAGGATGGGAGTGGTATTGGGGAAGGGTGATTTTTTTCCTGGCTTTTCTTGTGGTTTCTTTTGGTTCCTGGGGCTTTGGCCCTTTGCTGTTATGTAATGCTTTGTTCTGATTTTCAATAAAGTTTTTACCCCTTTTTATTAAAAAAAAAAATTATATTATCTACATTATATATTTTAATATATAATATATTATATTATCTACATTATATATTTTAATATATAATAATATTATATTATATATATTATATAATATATAATATATCTTTGTTTTTAGATTTTAAAGGGAAAATATTTAAAACAAGAGCTGCAGGTAGTGGAGTTCTTGCCAAAAATTTATAAAATAGTT
This sequence comes from Sequoia sempervirens, assembly GCA_007258455.2. Taxonomy (NCBI): domain Eukaryota; kingdom Viridiplantae; phylum Streptophyta; class Pinopsida; order Cupressales; family Cupressaceae; genus Sequoia; species Sequoia sempervirens. The sequence continues at coordinate 11,107 of VDFB02181853.1, forward strand.
ATGTTTTAAAAAGTTAGAAATGAAATTATTGATAACAAAAAGTTATAAAATATTTATGTTTTAAAAATTTAGAAATGAAATTATTGATGAGGTGGTACTATTGTATAACAAGAACAAATGATTAAGCTAAGGATTGCATTTGTTGTCATAACTTTAGTTCTAGAGAATTCTTAATTACCAATTCTTATTTGTGCATTTGGATATGAATCCAATTGAATGCCTTTCCATATCATTATGGAAAATATTATTATTGTAACCCTAACTTTAACACTAATTAAGCCCTGACCCTAACCTAATTGAACTCGTATTATAACCCTAACTGTAACACTAATTGAACTGTAATCATAACCCTAGGTATCGTTGAAACCTAACCCTAATTGTATCAAAACCCTAGAGAACTCTAACTGAACCCTAACCCTAAAATAAACAATAACCCTTACCTTAATTGAACCCTAACTCCAATCCTAGTGCTAATTTAAGACTAATCTTAACCCTGACCTTAATTAAACCCTTATTGAATTGTAACCCTAATTGATCCCTAACCCAAATTGAATACTAATTGAACCCTAACCCTAAGTGAATAGAAACCTTAATTAAACTCCTTGAACCATAACCTTAATTAAACTCCAACCATAATACTATTTGAATTTTGACCCTAATCATGACCATAATTAAACCCTAGCCTTAATTGAACCCTAACCCTAAAAATGAGTTCAATTAAGTTTACAGTTCAAATAGGGTTAGACTTTAATTAAAATTAAGTATAGGATTGAATTAGGATTAGGGTTGGGGTTGGGGGTAAAGATTAAGGTTCTATGATAAAGCTTGGCGTTAGTGTTAGGATCCAATTGGGGCAACTTGGGTTAGTATTAGGGTTAGGGTTATGGTTCAATTAGGGTTTCATTAATGTTAGTTTTAGAATCATAGTTATGTTTAGGGTTGGATATAAAATTAGAGTTAGCTTTGAAGTTAATTAGTGTTAGTTTTAGAGTTGGGGTTATTGCTAGACTTATAATTAGTGTTAATATTGGGATTAGATTCTATCACTTTAATAAAAATAATCTTCTATAAATTCATTCATTTTTTTTTGAAATTATATAATTTAAAATATTTTCAAATTTACCTATGTTGATATATGAGAGATATAGCAAATCTAAACTCTATACCATTTATAGTTAAATTTAAATTATTTTATTAAATTGTTAAAAAATTTAAGTTTATAAATAATTTTGTGTTCCTATAATTAACTTGACATAGTGTATAAAAGGTTTAAGTTATGAATGTTATAATATACAAAATAAATTTATTTTCAATGTTTATTTGTTAGTTTAAAAGGTTCAATTAGGGTTAGAATTTAATTAAAATTAGGTATAGGGTTGAATTAGGATTAGGGTTCGGGTAAAGATTAAGGTTCTATAATAAAGCTTGGGGTTAGTGTTATGGTTCAATTGGGGCAAGGCTTAGTATTAGGGTTAGGGCTATGGTTCAATTACGGTTTTATTAATGCTAGTTTTAGAATCATAGTTATTTTAAGGGTTGGATATAAAATTAGAGTTTGGTTTGAAGTTAATTAATGTTAGTTTTAGGGTTGGGGTTATTGTTAGACTTATAATTAGTGTTAGTATTGGGGTTAGATTCTGCCACTTTAATAAAAATAATCTTTTATCAATTCATTCATTTTGTTTTGAAATTATATAATTTAAAATATTTTTAGATAATTTACCTATGTTGATATATAAGAGATATAACAAATCTAAACTGTATTATATGTTATTAAAAAATTTAAGTTGCTTATAAATAATTTTATGTATTTTTATAATTAACTTGACATTGTGTATAAAAAGGTTTAATCTATGAATGTTATAATATAAAAATTAAATTTGTTTTCAATGTTTATTTGTCAGTTTAAAAGATGTGATGGAATAATGTTGCAATCACTAATGATTAAATTTTTCTTGATGGTTAAAATAGATTGGTAAGTAAATTTATCTATAATAAGTAAATTTATTATTGATTTTTTCTTGATAAGTAAATAAATATTTCATAAATTTATCTATAATTCTTATTAAATTTTTATTATTTATATTAATTTATATTTTATTAAATTGTTAAAAAATTTAAATTGTTTGTGTTTTTATAATTAACTTGACATTGTGTATAAAAAAGTTTAAGTTATGAATGTTATAATATAAAAAATAATTTTGTTTTCAATGTTTATTTGTTAGTTTAAAAGATGTGTTGTGGAATAATGTTGCAATCACTAATGATTAAATTTTTCTTGATGGTTAAAATAGATTGGTAAGTAAATTTATCATTGATTTTTTCTTATTTATATTAAATTATATTTTATTAAATTGTTAAAAAATTTAAATTGTTTATGTGTTTTTATAATTAACTTGAAATTGTGTATAAAAGGTTTAAGTTATGAATGTTATAATATAAAAAAATAAATTTATTTTCAATGTTTATTTGTGAGTTTGATGTGCGAATAATGTTGCATACTAATGATTAATTTATTCTTGATTTGTTAAGTGATATTGTGCAATTATTCTATGTTAATTTAATGTTATGAATGCTATATAATATAAAGAAAAATATTTCTAATACATTTTTAATGCATCATTATATTTTATAAACAAACATCTAAACTAAAAAGTGTGATTGTAATATAATATCATATATTGGTTTATGTTGTCGCTGTCAAAAATGCAGAAAGCCTCATCATCTTCGAAGGGTAATCGTGTTAGGGCTTCCACGCAGGTTGGTGGATCTGAATCCCCTGTGGCTACCACGATAGAGGATGGAAACTTGAATTCTGTTCTTGGTCAGGGTTTGCGGGCTGGCTCAAAATTGCTAGGAAAATTGGATGATATACTTAGGGCATTAGCCTCCCCCAAGGCCTCAGTTTTGTCGCTTGATGCCCCTTCTTGTGGAGTGAACCATTCTCCTTCGCTCATACATAGGGGGATGATTGCGGTCTCCACTCAGAATGCTTTGGTTTGTGGTTTGGAAAAATAAACAAATGCTTCCCACTCTGATTTTGTTAAGCCAGGGAACTCGATCGAACATACAAATTGTAGGCAGGCTAGGGTTGGGGATTCAAAACTGGCATCCGGGTCTCCTCTTTCTGGGCAGGGTGTTGCGGGGCTTAAGCCCTCCTTTTTGGAGGCAGCCAAGTCTAGTTTGCTTTCCCCTTGATCTCCTTCACAAAATCAAAAGGTTAGTATTGACAACAGGCGATTTATCCAGTGCTCTGATGCTCCCTTATCGTTGGTGTTCGATGCCTCCTTGTCAAAGGAACTGCATGAAAATGAAGATTTTTTTTTGAAACATGGTTTAACTGGTAGGTTCGCCCATCATTGGCCTAGCCTTCCTGATCTCCATAATTGGATCTCTAAATCCTGACTGCCTCTCATGGATGAAGATCTGGAAATTTACCCCTACGCAAGGGGATTTTTCATTGTAGTGTTTGATTACAAGAAAGACAAAAAAAACATTCTCGATTATGTCTGGCTTTGGGAGGGGAATTTGCTGCAACTAAAATACTGGCATCCAAATTTTCATCCTTCTATAGAATCTTTCTCAATCTTGTTGATCTAGGTTCGCCTCCCAAATCTTCCCCTCCATTTTTGGTTCGAATCATGTTTTGCAGCAATTGGAAACTCGGTGGGTAATTTTGTGACTACAAATGACAATTCAAAGCAATTCATTCACACAACTTATGCAAGGATTCTGGTGCAATTGGATATCTTTAAGGATCTCTCTGTTGAAATTATTCTAAAAGCTAATGGTCAATGTTGGAAACAAACATTGGATTATGAAGGTTTAGTTTTCAGGTGTAGGAGATGCTTTCAAACTGGGAATATTGTAGTTGAGTGCCCAACTGTCAAATCTTCACCAAAATGGATGGCCTCTTTGTGGAAGGATTCCTCCCCTAGCCATTATTTGGTAATGAACTCTCCCAAGAAGAATACAGATCCTTCAAAGAAGATTAAGAGTAAGGAGAATTTAGATACGATTAATGAGACTTCCCCAAAGGAAAATCAAAATTTTTCCCAACAGAGCAATTCTTGCTGTTTGAAATGGGCAGAAAAATCACAATGTCCTTGTACTAAGGACCCCTCCGAGTCTTCAATAATTCAATCTTTGTACCCTACAAGTCTGGGTGGGTTCCAGAATATGGAGGTGAGGTACCCTATTTTACCCAACGTTGCAATAGAGCCCACAGTATCTGTGGAGTGTGTGGCAAGCCCAAATGGGATTGGTCAATCACAGTCTCAAGGGTGGACGAAAGTGAAAAGAAAGAAATATATTCCACCTCATTATTCGGCTGCGAGATCTTCAAAGAAGGGGGATAATGGAGTATCATAATTTTGGAAAGTTCAATTGTTTAGTTTAGGATATGCTAGTAACATCAATCTGGGTTTGATTGTTTTTGATAAAGGGAAAAACATATTTTGAAGGGATCCAAAACCCTTAAACAAAAAGAGCAAGGCTGCAGAAAAGACAGCAAGCAGCCAGCGAAAAAGAACAGCTCCAAAACAAGACCAATCAAGATTTACAATTTACACTTTTCTTGTGGGAGAGGAGAATCATGTCGAAAGAAGGCTTAAAGGATTTAACTTTTTTTTCTTTAACTGTGATCCAACCTTCTTCCACTTGCGCCGCTTTACCATGCCAAACCAGCTTGCTACTTTCATGAGTATGAAAGCCAGCAACTAGTAAATTTGGAGATTCATCATGATTCCTTTGCGCAGATAAAGACTTTATAGAAGAACTTCCAGAAAGGGAAGTCAAAGCACAATCACCTAAAGTGGCAGTCTTAGACTCAATAGGGAAATCCCTAGCATCCCCGCCAGTTGAGATGATAGGAGGGGGCGTCCCTAGACCCAATGATTCAGAAGCAACCACTTCTGAAAAACTCTTATTCTGATTAACTTTCTTCTCAACCGTATAATGTTGTTGAGAGGCACCTTTCCACCAAGTAGTTGTCTTAGTTTTTTTCTCAAATCCGCAATGTGCAGCCGCATGTCCAGTATTGAAGCATCGTCTACACCAGAAGGGAATCCCTTCATAATCCAAAGATTGGACCCAAGAGCCTTTAGAAGATTTAAGAAGGACTTCAATAGGTAGTCCTTTTGAAAAATTTATTTCAACCAAAATGCGAGCATAGGTGGAATGAAGAATGTCAGAAGATTCATCATCCACCATCAAGAAATCACCAAGGGCGTCACCCACTTCCTCCAGAAGAGAGTCATGCCAAAGGTGAAGGGGGAGAATGGGCAATCTAACCCAAATCGAGAATTTA
>VDFB02181853.1:16514-33558 GCA_007258455.2 Sequoia sempervirens
AACTCCCCACCCTTGAACTTTTTGCTTCACACGCCTACCTCTCCTGACGCAAGCAGATGCCGAAGATATCCCCTGAATGCCCAACCGATCAACCATCTCAGCATCTCCTTTCTCTAACGGCAGCACAATCTCACCTTTAGCTTTGACTGTCTCCTGGATCATTCCCACAATTCTAAACCAAACCTGTTGAATCCCCAATTTTTCACCCCAAAAGATTCTCCGATTCCTTTCCAACCAAACTTGCCAAAGCAAAAAGATGGGACCAACATACCAAACATCCTGCAAGAAAGAGGCCGAGGAGGGGGGCCTCCCTAAACTAATCCAAAACTCAACCAGGGAGGAGGCATGAATGCATGGGCTTTTCCAAACACCCCACCAAAAATTCCAAAGCTGTAAGGTGAAGGAACAGTGGAAGAACAAGTGAGGAGAGTCCTCCTCCCCACACCCACAAAGAATACACCTAGATGGACCTGAAAAACCTCTCTTTCGGATATTATCCCAAGTAAAACACCTATTCCAAGCCAAAGTCCAAACAAAGCAATTACACTTTGGCCAAGAAAACTTATTCCAAGCTTTCTTCCACCAATGAACCTCCACCCCCTCAATCTGTTGGGAAAGCAACTCTTGATACCCAGAAGAAACAGTGTAAGCACCCTTGGGGTTAGGAAACCAATCCAACACATCCTCATCCATGAGGGAGCTACAACTGCAACAAGAAAGAATGTAATGAAGCTCAGCGCACTCCTCCTCCAAACTAGCAATAGGCCCTTCCTCAGGATTCTTCCATCTCACCTCCACCAACTGCCCTTGAAAAGAGAGAGACTTAAAGTCGCACACCCTCGACCATCCAGGTTCACAGAACCTCTGGCACAAAGTAAGAAAATGAGGATACTGAGAAACAATGGGAGGGTGACCATCCCAAGCGTCATGCCAAAAATGTGCCTCTGACCCGCTCTTGCAAATCCAGAATAAGCCACCCTTAACGAGCGCAACCCCTTTCTTGAGAGTATTCCAAATCATAGATCCCTTCCCTGTCAAGCTGTAATGAGGGATATCACTCTAAGGAATCCCAGGAAAGTACTTCTAAGTCAAAATTTTGGCCCACACCTAGTCCTGTTCCACACACCAACACCAATACAATTTAGCAGCCAGAGTCGTACCAGACAACAACGACTACCTTAACCCAAGACCACCAAATTGTTTTGGGCTACAAACAACATCCCATCTAACAAGGCTCCACTTGGAAGATAATAAACTACCAGCCCATAAAAATTGTCTTGCTAGGGAATCAAGATCCCTAACAAAACCCATCGACGCCACCTGAATCATACACCTATAAAGAGGGAGAGCCTGAACCACAGATTTGAGCAATTGAACCCGACCCTCAAAAGACAGCCAGCGAAGGGTCCAATGAGTGACTTTGACACAAAATTTTTCCATAATAGCCTGTCAAGAGTCCCTAGATTGCTTACCAATTGAAATAGGAATCCCAAGATAGGTCAGTGGGAGATCCCCAATCTAAAATATGAGAATATGAGCAATTCTCCTTTGAATGGAGTTCAGAGTATTGAAGAAAAAAATGGAAGACTTTCCCTCATTAATTAACTGGCCCGATGTAGCAAGATAAACATCCAACACCTTGCGCATGTTTGAAGCCTCCCTAATAGTAGCCATGCCCATCAAAGCAGTGTCATCCACAAACTGTAAGTGAGATTGCACTGGTAAGCCACCTCCCCATTGCCACCCCTAAATGAAACCCCCCTCCACATTCCTTTTTATCAATCGTCCCAAACCTTCCACCAAAAGAAGAAACAAGTAAGGAGAGAGGGGGTCACCTTGTCATAAACCCCGAGAAGCACCAAAGAGTTCAAAGTGCTCCCCATTAATCAAAACAGAGAAATAGACCGAATTCACACAACTCTTAACCCAGCGAATCCACTCCTCCTCAAAACCAAAGGCCCCCAGAACCTTTCGGAGGAAGGACCATCGAACTCTATCATAAGCCTTAGCCATGTCAAGCTTGATGAACATAGCCTTATCTTTGGAGCTGGCCATAGAATGAATAGTCTTTGTAGCAATAACCACCACATCCAAAATCTAGCGGCCTGCCACAAAACCACTCTGTTCCTCAGAAATCAGCAGCGTAAGCCACTTTTTTAACCTATCAGTAATCAACTTAGAGATAATTTTATAAATAACATTTCAAAGAGAAATGGGGCGAAATTGACTTAACCGATCAGCCCCATCACTCTTGGGGATGAGAGCAAGGAAGGTAGAATTTAGGGCCCAAAGCATTTGCTTATTCTTTTGAGACTCTTGGACTACTGCCAATAAATCCAGCTTGATAATTTCCTAAAATTATTGGAAGAACTCAATCAGGAAACCATCCGGACCAAGAGCTTTACCCTTCTTCATCTAGAAAATAGTCTTCTCTAGCTCCTCCAGTGAAATATCACTCATAAGATGCTCCTTCATCTCCCCAGAGACCAAAGAAGGAATATAGGAGAGGACCTGAGCCTCTGCAACTAAGTCCCCCTGCGAGTCCTTGTTGAATAAAGAAACAAAATACTGTACAGCTTCATTTGAGATATCCTGAGTAGAAGAAAGAACCTCTCCCCTATCAGTCACCAAAGCTGAAATAGAATTACCATGACGTCTGGCCTTCACTGAATTAAAGAAGAAGGCAGTATTCTTGTCTCCCTCCTGAAGCCACTCAATCCGAGATTTTTGTTTCCAGTAGATCTCCTCCCTTAGCTCCCATTCCTCCAGAGCTTTCAATGACCTAGCCTCGTTCTGCAACAAATCCTCAGACACCCCATCCTCCCCAATCAACCTAGTAATACCATTCAACTCAGCTTGTGCAGCAAGCTTCGCATGGTAAATGTTTCCAAAGCATTGCCGATTCCACCATTTAAGATGATACTTAACATATTGAAGGAGCTTAGAAAACTTATACATTGCAGTACCATAAGCAGGTCTACCATACCTCCACCATTCAACAACACATCCATAAAGGTCAGGGTCCCGCAACCACATTAGCTGGAATTTGAAGGTTGGCGTCTGAGGCATCCGAGCAAAAGAGATAACAAGCTTTATAGGCCAGTGATCCGAACCTCTTCAATATAATATCTCAAAACTAGAGGACCACATTCCCCCGACCCAAAAGCAGCAGACCATGAAATGATCTAGTCGTTCAGCAATGCAACTATCACCAACCCTTTTGTTGTTCCAAGTAAATTTACCATTGCAAGGTTTGATACAAACAAGATTGAGAGCCGATATATTGTCCTGAAACAACAATGAAGAAGGCTCTAGTCTTGCAATACCACCCCGTTTCTTAGCTAATTCAGTAATAGCATTAAAGTCACCTACAATGATCCATGGCTGATAGGGAAATAGGCTACAAACAAAATGAATATTATTCCATAAAAGAAGTTTACCCTGGAACTCAACAGGTGCATAGAAATTGGAGAAAAGAACAGACTCTCCCAACTCAGAGCACGAAGCAACCATGGATAAAGAGGACTTGAAGGATAACCACCACAAAGGCTGAATCTTTTGAGGGTTCTAGAAACAAGCCACACTCCTAAAGGATCCCTGAGCCCCAATACACTGGCATTGACCATTCTTCCACAACTTAGGCACTAAACCCATCATGCACTCAATAGATAACTTGGTCTCCTGAAGAAAAAGAACATCAAGAGAATGACTTCTTACCAACTCACGAACAACTTTTTGTCTAGGGCCACTGTTCAAGCCCCTTACATTGCATGAAATAATGATCATTTCAAAGGAGTCAAAAAATGAGAATCCAGGGTCTTAATAGACCCTACCTCCACCAAAGTCTCCCCCATCATCTTAATCTTTTCCAAATCTTTCTTCCTGCCAAGTTTAGCGCTTTTCTCCGACCCCCCCTTCTTGCCATTCTTTTGCAAAATTCCCAGTTGAGGAGAAGGCTTGCTACTCTTAGCCACATCCGATCCACCATTCTGTGCAGGAAAAGAAGTGCCTCCATCCCCTTGCCCCAACTCAACATTTGGACCTGACATCACCTGAGCCCCAACCTACACATCAGTGACCATAGGCATGGTAGAATCCTCCTGAGGAGCAGGAGGAGTAATGGAAGTGTGATCCTCTAGGCTAGAACCCACCACACCCAGATCCACACTTATTAACCCTGAATTAACTTCTTGCTGACCCAAATCATCGAGGACCTCAAACCTGTTAAAACTATCCTCATCTTGTCTCTCCATCAAAGTCCTCTTTTGACCTCTATTTCAGTTACGAGCCTTAACAGGAACATAACCCTCAGCATCCTCCCCATCAACAGAAATGGGATTCTTCCCCTTATCAACATCAAGATTGTTACGAGGAGGAGGTGGAGAATGAGGCACCACAGGCTTAGCCTTCGGGCATCTACACAACAAGTGACCATATTCATGACAGAGGCGACATCGGAAAGGAAGGGTTTCATAATCCAATTGTTGCACCCAAGACTGGGGACCCACACACATATCTAAAGCATCTGGAAAAGGCTTACTCAAATCAATTTCCACACAAATTCGAGCAAAATTCATTACTTTCTTACCTAGGGTTTGTGTCGAAGACCCCACCGGCTTCCCAAGCAACGAAGCAAGCATGTGTAGAACATCCTCATGACAGCATTCGATTGGAAATCTGGGCAACCGAACCCACACCAGAACATGATTTGGAAGCTCCTCAGAGGGATTAAAGCCTGCATGCCATGGCTTGACGAACAACCCAACCTGGTTGTGAAAATAGGGCCCCCCCTCAAAAACCCTATTGCGATTAGCCAAGCAAATAAATGTGACCATGAAGAAATTATTTGCAAGTAGCGTGACCTCCATTTCGCCCTCTGGCTCCCAAGTCCTTCGTGCCCAAGTTTCCAAAAATTGTAGAGACACTCTCATTCCCAAAAATTTGCAGTACAGAGAATGCTTTGAATAATATTCAATATCCTCAGCAATCATCTCAATCGGAATAACCAATTTAGGTCTCTCTTTGCAATGCTCTAGGCATCTGTTAATCTTTGTGATCCGAGATCCACCAGACAAATTTGAGTCCATAGACCCCGCATTTAGAGAGAAGAGAGTGTTATAAAAAACCCTTGCTCCTTGACTTGGCGATTTCAAGCCTATCGCAGCACGAAAATCCATGTCGGGTGCAGCCCTAGATGGCTCACCCTGAGACATAGCTGCCAAAAGGCCTGGGACAGACATGCACAGGAAAGAGCTGGCCCCAGACACAATAGATCAAGGGAAACCCTCACTTGCAACACCCGTTGAAAAACCCACGCTCAACCCAGCACCACATACAACCCACAACAACAAATCCTCACCCCAACACAAGAGCCCAACCACAAAGGGAAAAAAAAGAGGGCTAGACAAAGCCCTACACACAGGAAAAATGGCCAAACACAACCAAACTGGAGCATCAAAGAACAGCCGCAACAAAAATATTAACCCCCCCACAAAACGAAACAGATGCCCACCCCAACCTTTGCACAAACAAAGAAAGCAAACACGAGCTAGGGCTCGAATGCCCTAGCTCGGCTCCTTGCGGTTGCAGACCGAAACTCCATCCTCTACTCTTCCAAAAAATCTGAAAAATTAAAGAATCTTAAAAAATAGAATATTTCTTCAATATTCTTTTCAAAAAATCAAAATGCAGATAATATTATATACTACAATTATATATTAAAATATATATTGTAGATAGTATAATAGATTATATATTAAAATATATAATGTAGAAAATGTGACTTATTTTGTCATTAATACAAGTTTGAGTGACTTTGGATATGGATATTTTTCATGAAAGATTTTCTCCACATTAATCTTTTTGTTATGGTTTGCATCTAGTTTGTGGTTGATTTCCATTTTATTTGTAATCTATCATTTTTTATGTAATTTGGTTGCATTAAGATCAACATATTTGATTGTATAGTTACACTTTGTTTCGACACTTTTTTATTCTTTTATAATTTTTAGTACTTTCAAATTTCTCATATGCAACCTTTTAAAACTTCACTGATTGTTTACTCCAATAATATATTATATGAATAGTCAACTTGATTGTTTAGACTAATGATAAATTTGAATGGACTATTAACTCATTTTTCACTCTAATTTGTATGTGATATTAAGCCATGCACTGAATCCTTATTTATTTTTACCTTAAATATAATTTTGCAGATTCCCAATTCTAGCTTTCATTATGCTTGAACCTCATACATGTGTATTTAAATTTTTCATCTTTTAGTTTTGTTTCAGTTAGAGTGATTTTGTGTTCAACAATTCTTGAGCTATTGATCTAACTAATCCTCCATTTGTTCTTCCACTACACACATATCAAAATATTAGTAACATTTGCTAGAATAATAATAATTTAAAATAAAAAAGGTAATTAAAATTTTTCACAAATAAAAATCCCATCTAGATTTACAATTCATTAGTTATTTTTTCCAATATTAATAATGTAAATTCACCAATTATTTAATTTGGCATGCATGTCAATACTAATGTCTTTGTAATCATATCCAATTATCAACAATAGTATAGTAACTATTAGTATGGTTAATAATTAAACTAGTTTTTTCAAAAGAGGGTGTTACACAACAACATCCACTTAAATCATATGATGCCAATTGTAACTTGGGTCTTCAAAATATCTCCTAACCACTTCATGCAAATATTTCAATGTTTCTACACCCAAATCTAACCCACCATTCACTATCTAGCCATTAGGTTGCTTATCTATTAATATATATTTTATTTCCTAGCAATGAATTATCTAAATAAACATAAATTTATCATTCTTTGTGTGGTTTATTTTGTAATTTCTCCCACAACCTACACCACATGTTTATCTTATTTTCTACTCAAAGTATCGCATGCCTAGACTTCCCCTACCATTCAACTTCACCACTAACTTAACATTGTCATATACAACTATCTTATGCACTACAACATGTTTGGATAATCGCCCTTTTGATTTATCTTTTCCTCCATTATTTCTCCTCTCCTTCCATAGTGTAGTTTCCTTACTTGGTTGTTAATGTCAAATGAGTTTTGTCCATCTCTAGTTTTAATGTCAATGTTTCTAACTTTTTTTCTTCTTTAATAGCCCCTTTCAGTCTTGTACACCTATATTAAATTCCCCCAACTCCTTAGATGTCATATTTTTATTCTTGTTTCTATCTAGTGCCACTTCTTTTACCACTTTATCATCTAAGGATCTCTCACAATAGTCTCCAATGTTTGCATTTCTCCTCAATGATTATCTATGGATGGAGGGTCTTTTAGTTAAGCCTATAGAATTATGTTCCTAAATTGGATATTCAATAGAATTGCTTATGGAATTCTTATAGAATCTAGACTAATTTGTAAACTATTAGGAAGGAATAGTTTGCAAGGGGAATATACAAAAACAGTGCGTTAGAAGAAGATAGAGTCTTGTAATCTATTAAATTAAATATCAACAAATTCCTATCAGATTGAATTGTCTTAGGACTTGAAAATTTCATCAATTTTTAATGTACCAAGTCTATATAATTATCATATAAGTACAAAATACTAGTGGATAAAAAAGGCATAAATGCATGTTCAAAATCCCCAAATTGGAAGAATGGGATTCGAAAAACACAAGGGAAGAGATAGAGAAAATATCATAGAAGTGAATCACCAAGAAGACTAGAGGTAAGGAATATGTAGAGTATTTGGTTAAGTGGAAAAATATAGGTACTAGAGAAGCTTGCATTGGTGTTATCTCTAGCTAAAGTTATCTACTATAGTCACAACCTTGAAGATATATAACCACCCTAAGCAAGGGATTATTGCATTCTTAATTGGGGTGTTTAATACAAGAGCATCCTTGGTTGATAGGTAATCCTATATCCGCCCAAAAAATGATTTCTTTCCTTGCGCTCTTTATTTTGCAAGTTTTTGTTTGTATGTAGCATGTATTAGTGTCCATGTTTTTACCAATATATTTTTGAATTTTGATGGCATGTTTTAATGTGAAGGGATGGTATCAAAAAATTCTCATTGCAATTATTGATAAAGAACATTTCTTAGTTTCTTCTTTTTGTTTTAAAAGTTTAGAGATGTGCAGTAATAGCCTCACCAAATTTCAAGATCAATAGTTAATTTCAAATTCAAATATTAGGGTAAGTGCACCAAGATGGTTCCCAAAAAGGGGGCTTAAGTGGCCACTTTTTTTTCTAAAATCAGGAAATACTGACCTTGGACATGAAATTGAGGATAGTTACACTCAAAATTTTGAGATGGAACAAAAACAAGGATTGAAGTACTCTGAGTCTACTTTCTAAACTACTAATTTATTTTGAAAATGGTTGAGATTAAGGGGTTCAAAAGAGGGATGTACACAAATTGGTGCTATTTTTGTCAGAAAACATAACATAGCAACTCTTTGGTAATGTACCAGCATGGCAGGAATCCTTTTGTAGTATTTTTAAAATCGCTATAGTAAAAAGTTAGCTAACAGTATCTAGTTGATGCACAATTTTTCTGATAATTTTTTAATGAATATTTGATTTTTTACTAATTTTCTAAGTGGGCACTTCCTGAAAAGCAGAATTTTGGCTGTGCTCCCCCTAAAATTTTTTGAAGGTAATTGATTTTTTTTTTAATTTTTCTTTTTTTAAATGTAGAATAGAGTCTAGTTTATAAAAATGTAATTTATTTGAAATTTTGATGAACGGTTAATTTATAACAAAAAAAAAACCAAACACTACTTTTTGGCAAAAAAGAGACATACAAACAAAAGAAATTATGGATTAAAGGCTTAACATTGTTAAAAAGTGAAAAAAATTACATCGTTGGATAGCTAAGAGAGAACCTAACATTACCCATGTGTTTTCTTTTGTCGATATTGAACTAGATGCAATCCTGATGGTGAGCACGAACCCGATTATGTGAAAAAATTGTAGAATTTGCAAAAACACGTCTCTAGTTATTGGGAATGCCCTCCAAGCCTCTGGGTTGGTATTCCAAGGCAACTACCAATGCTAAGGCTCAAGGATTCCCAAAGCAAAATATATATTTCCTAGTTTTGATCTCGTTATGTTTCATTGATATGCGTCCTTTTGCCTCTTGCATGTTGCTGTAGCATTCTGTTTGTTATGCTGAAACCAAAGAAAATCCTCCTGTCCCAATGTGTTTCATTGTGACCTCATGGAGTCAGGGAAACATCATGTAGATAATGCTTCATTATACCGAGAGTCACCCCGAATGCCATCTCCCAGTCGCTGAGACATAAGAAATTTTCTTACCGAAATGTGCTTCCTTGCTTCATCTGTTTCGCTATAACCTTGAGATATCAGAGAGACATCTCACAGATTAGACTTTGCTTTACCGAAAATCTTCATTCATCATGATTCACTGTGACAAATTGGTTCTCTTGCCGATGTATTCTTTTATCTTATGTGGGTCACCGTAACATACCGACATCGGGGAGACCTCATACAAAGTGCACTTTGTTTTACTGAAAGACTTTATCCATCTTGTGTGTCGTTGAGACAATCCAATTTTCATCCCGACAAAGTCCTCATTGTGTTATCGGTGAGACCGAAGGTCACTCACCGAGACATTACTTCGAAAGCCTCAACTCTTACCGATATGCATCCTCCCGCCATCGGTCGGTGTGACAATGTATATTCGCTATGACCTCACACCAGAAGCAATATGTTTGGCTGAACAAACCATCCATGTGTTGTTTGGTAAGACTCTCCTCGATAACATGCTGATGAAAACCCTATGTCGACAAGACATAACAACCTCGCCAAGATCACATAATGATATCGCCAAGCTCTCGCCGATGAACATCCACATGCATTAGTCAGGGAGACAATTCAAAATCGATTTGACACTATCCCGACAACCAAACTCCTGTCGATAGGTTCCTCCTCGGTCGCCAAAACCATGTGAAATTCATGCCGATAGAAACCTACAGGTGAATGTCGATCGTTGTAACAATGAACAAGTCTTTTCGATCACCTACTGCAAACATATGTTAACACATAGGCAACATGGGTCGAGGAGACCTAGATAGACCTATGCCAATATGGACCACAACATTAAAAATGCATGAAACGATGGATTCTATGGGGTCACATGACCAAAATATGGGTAAAAATATCATAAAATGAGGAAAATGTGCCTAAGGTAGGACTCAAATGGAGACTCAGGTAGATGAAAGATATGTAAAAATCGTAAGATCTTTAGAGTTCCAACAAGATGGAGGAAGAGAGTGGGAGAGAGTGTGGGAGAGTGGGTGAGAAGGTGGGAGAGAGGGTGTGAGAGTGGGAGAGGGTGGGAGAGGGTGCGAGAGAGCGGGAGAGGGGGGGAGAGAGAAGGAGGGAGGGATGAGAAGAGAGAGTGGGAGAGAGTGGGAGAGGATGGGAGAGAGTAGGAAAGGGTGTGAGAGTGATATAAGGTGGGAGAGAGTGGGAGAGTGTGGGATGTAGGGAGGAAGTGAGTGGGAGAGGGTGGGAGAGATTGGGAAAGAATGGGAGAGTGTGGGAGAGAGAGGGAGAGGTTCAGAGAGAGTGTGGGAGAGTGGGAGATTGGGAGATAGGGAGGGAGAGAGTGGGAGAGAGTGGAGGAGGAGGAAGAGAGTGGGAGGGTGGGAGAGGGCTGAGGAGAGAGAGAGGAGGGAGGGAGGAAGAGGTGGGAGAGAGTGGGGCGAGGTGTGGGAGAGTGGGAGATAGGAAGGGAGAGAGAGGGAGAGAGTGGGAGAGGGGGAGTGGGAGAGGGGTGGGGGAGGGTGTGGGAGAGAGGGAGAGATTGGGAGAGAGTGGGAGGGAGGAAGAGAGTGGGAGAGAGTGGGAGGGAGGGAGGAAGAGAGTGGGAGAGAGTGAGAGAGAGTGTGGGAGAGAGTGTGGGAGAGTGGGTGAGAGTGATGGGGAGCCCTATACCTTAAGAGCACTCTTGCTCTTCCCAAGACCTATTATTTGGTATTCTTAGGGTATTCCACTCTACCCTACTCAGGGATTTCTCCTAAACCCCTAACGCCTTATAGGTCTCTCCACCAATTCCAAAATCTTCACCAACACTCCCATTCCACCACTGGGCTTCCTTGAGCTCCACACTGACCCAAGTGTGTCCTAACCACTCCAGGGCTAGGGTAAAGTGGTCTTATTTTTCTTTAGGTGTTTTTACTCCTCACTACTCCATTTCATTGGATACTTTCACCTTTTTCCCTTCTCTTTCAAGAATTTCTAGTTTCTAGGCCTTGTAGCCTTTTTACCCCTTCTAGGCCTCCTAGAACTCGGTTTCTTGTCTTTTCTCAAAAACAGCCTTTACAACCCCAAAATATTTTTGGATATTCCTCCTATTAGTACCCTAGGCTTCAATATTTACCAGGTGTAAGGTTCTACAAGTTTCTGTTCATAGGACTGTCCTCATACCCCTTAATTTTAAGGGTTTCTAGGGTTTTGGCTCCTTTTTCCAACTTTGAGGGTTTCAATGACCTCCTCAACTCTCCTCCTTGCACACACATGTTTGGACTACATGTTCCCACACTCTCATGCTCTTGATTGGCACAAACCAATCCATTTATCAGCTTTCTTTACTGCTGTCCTCTCCAAGGCACTAGCCAGAATGCACTTGCACTCGCCTAGTGTTTGATGAATTCAACTCTTCCCCTACAAACCAAGACTCCACACACACTATTTACACTGTAAAAAAATTCCCCTACTTTATTCCAAGTGGCCATGGTAGCCTTGCCATGGGAATTCAAGTGGGGATCATGATTTCCAAAAACTGGCCTAAACTGGCTATAAGGCCAAAACTCCAAAAACTTGCAAAATAGAAAACAATTGAACTAAATGGATAATATAATGCCTCACACAGTAAATAAGTGACATAATGGAAAGCTTCAAACCATCAGAAAAGACCTTTCAATCCATCATTGATTGGATGAAGGCTCAAACACAAATATTCACTCAAAAGTTGTTGAATTCCAATCACACAATATGCTCTCCAAGTCTCAATTCATGAAAATGAACTTCCAACCCAGGTATTAGGGTTTGGATGACCTTATATACCTTTCTCCCATGTGCTAGGACCCTTAGGTCGGGCTTAGAACACCATTAATTCCTTTTTTTAACTTTTAGGCCAAATTCCTAAGACAACATTGTCTAGTTTTTCCTAATCTCTACACTAAGTCTTTTCCAAACCTCAAAGCTCTAAACCAACATAAGTTTTCCATAACACTCACATCAAAAACACACTTAGGACTTTATAACATAGTCATTATTCCCTTGGTGGTTGGCTAGAACCACCTACAAGCCAAAAAATCACTAAGATCTTCCAAAAGACCTTAAGGTGCTCCTGCACCATTCTCCCCCTGCAGCAAATAAGTTAAGGAACCTATGGTGTCAAGAGCTCCTCACTAATTCCATGCTTCTTAAAGTCACCTTCTATTAACCAAGTAGCCTCTGACTCTGGTTGATGTTTCCACTTCACTAGGTGCTCCTATTATGTCTTGTGCCTAGTCTTCTTCTCCCTTGAGTCTAGAATCTTGTCCACTTGTGGTCTGATTCGATCAGGTATCTTGAGTGCTTCCACATCCTTTTATATCTCAGCATTGTATTTTTCTTCATCCATTTCTAGTCCTTTATACTTCACCAATTCTTTCACATTGAAGATAGGAGAAATAACCATCTCCTTGGGTAACTCCACCTTGTAAGCATTTGATCCATACTTAGCCAACACTTTACATGGCCCTATCCTCTTCATCTACAGCTTGCTTGGTATTCCTTTCTGTAACCTTGCCTTGTTCAAGTATACCATCACCAAATCACCTATCTCAAATTGTAATTCTCTTCTCCCTTCATCTCTCTTAGCCTTCAACTTTTGATTAGCCTTTATCAATGTCTTCTTGACCTACTCATGAACCTCTCTCATTGACTGAGCAAAATCATCAGCATGTCCACTGATCCCTTCATATCCTTTTAGATCTCTAAGCTCAAGTACACCCCTTGGATGTAAACCATAGACTATCTCAAATGGACTCTTACCCGTAGTCCTATTTGTGCTATCATTGTAAGCAAATTATGCTTGTGGAATCACTTGCTCCCATCCTTGTCCATACTCCTTAGTTAAGCATCTCAACAAGTTCCCAAGTACCCTATTGATCACCTTTGTCTGTCCATCTATTTGTGGGTGATATGCTGAGCTATGAGACAAGTTGGTTCCTAGCCTCTTCCAAAGAGTTTTCCAAAAATTCCCCATAAACTTCACATCTATGTCTGCAACTATGCTCCTTGGCAACCCATGTATCCTCACTACTTCCTTGAAGAATAGGTGTGCAATATGACTTGCATCATGTGTTGTCTTGCATGGTATGAAATGGCTCATCTTGCTGAATCTATCCACTACAACAAACACACTATCCAAACCAGTTGGTGTCCTAGGTAGACCTACTATGAAGTCCATGCTTATGCATTCCCATGGTCTATTTGGAATGGGTAATGGCTAGTAAAGACTTGCATTGCTTGATGTTCCCTTTTCCTTTTGACATGCTCCACATTGTTCAACATATCTTCTTACATCTCTTTGCATCTTAGGCCACCAATAGAACCTATCCACTAAGTCTAGTGTCTTGTTCAAACCAAAGTGACCACTCATACTGCCATTATGCTTTTATTGGATTAGATTCTCCCTCATAGAACCCCTAGGAACACACAATTGCTTTCCCCTAAACAATAAGCCATTTTTCAAGGTGTAATCAGTGTATTCACTATGAAAATGGTTCTCAAAATCAGTACATACCTTGTATATTTCCGAGAAATCAGAATCTCCTTCATATAGATCTTTGAATGCTTCAACCCCTGTGCTTTGTAACTATATCTCTTGGACAGTAAGCAACCTCCTACTAAGAGCATCAACAACCTTGTTGTTAACCCCCTTCTTATGCTTGATGGTAAAAGTGTATGATTTCAAAAACTCCATCCACTTGATGTGCCTCAAACTGAGCTTCTCTTGAGTATTTATGTAGCTTAAGGCCTGATTGTCAGTGGATACCATAAATTCCTTTTGCAATAGATAGTGCCTCCACTTCTTAAGAGCCTGCACCAAAGCATATATCTCTAAGTCATAGGATGAGTACCTAGACTTTACTTCATTCAACCTTTCACTAAAGAATGCCATTGGCCTGCCTTCTTGGCTTAGAACAGCCCCAACTGTTATGTTACTTGCATCACATTCCACTATGAATGGCTTGTAAAAACTTGGTAAAACTAGGATAGGTTGGGTAGCTATCTCCCTCTTCAATCTTTCAAACCCTTCATTGGCTTCTTTGGTCCACACAAACTTTGTTTTCAGTCCTCCTTTAATGGTGTCAAGAACCGGTGCACAAATTTCACTAAACCTTCTCACAAATTTCCTATAGAATTGTGCCAATCCATGGAAACTCCTAACTTCTATCCCTGTCTTGGGAGTAGGCCAACTAAGAATGGCTTCAACCTTTCTTTTATCCATCTTCAAGTTCCCTTGAGATACCACAAATCCTAGGTAGACTAACTCTTGCTTCATGAACTCACTCTTCTCAAGATTGATGGTGAGCTTCTCCTCTTGAAGTTTCTTCAACACAAGTTCTAGGTGCTTCATATGTTCTTTTTTTTTTGCTAAAGATGAGGATATCATCTAGGTAGACAACCATAAAGACTCCTATAAAGTCCTTCAATACCTCATTCATCACCCTCATAAAAGTGCTAGGTGCATTTGTAAGCCCAAATGGCATCACTAACCATTCATATAACCCTTTTGTGGTTTTGAACACTGACTTCCATTCATCTCCCTCCTTCATCCTAATCTGATAATAGCCACTTTTCAAATCAATTTTGGAGTAGTACTTAGCTCCCCCTAAACAGTCCATTAGATCTTCTATCCTAGGAATAGGAAACCTATATCTGATGGTTATCCTATTTATGGCCCTAGAATCAGTACACATCCTAAACTTATCTCCCTTCTTAGGTGCCAAAACAACTGGAACAACACATGGACTTATGCTCTTTCTAATCAACCCTTGGTCCAAAAGTTCTTGAACTTGCCTTGCTATCTCTTTGTTATGCTCCAGTGTCATCTTGTATGCAGCCTTGTTAGGTAGTGTTGCTCCTGGTATAAAGTCTATTTGATGACTGATTGCTCTCCTAGGTGGTAGTGTAGCTAGTGTACCTTCACAAATAATGTCCTTGAACTGATCCAATAGTCGCTTCACTTCCGTTGTCATAGGTAGTTGATTAGGTAACTCCTCTTCCTTTGGCTTCAACATGATTGCATAGACAACTCCTTCTTCCTCCTTGATGTCTTTTAGAAATTCCTTTCCACTCAACAAAAGGACACTGGTTTCTGTCTTTTCCACTGTATTTTCTTCTAACAAATACTATATTTTGTAAGTCACTCCATCCTTCTTGAATGAATACTTATTCTCCTTGCCATGATGCACTGCCTCCCTGTCATATTGCCATGGTCTTCCAAGCAGCAGATGGCATGCATCCATTGGTAACACATCACATAGTATCCTATCATGATACTTTCCTATAGTAAACTCAACCCACACTTGTTCATTGACTAGTATACTATGCCCCTTGTTCAACCAAGTAACCTTGTAAGGGCACACATGGGGTATCTTGGTGAGTTTCAACTTTTGTACTGCCTCCTCTGAGATGACATTATCAGTAGACCCTGAATCAATGATGACCTTGCAAACCTTTCCTAGTATCTTGCACTTGACTCTAAAAAGAGCTCTCCTTTGTTTGTGTTCTTCCTCGGTAGGTGCTTTGATCAAAATTCTCCTTAACATGAGATTCTCACCTTTCTCTAAATCTAGACTCACCTCTGATTGTTTGGAGCAGTCCTCTTCTTGAACATAGTTGATCTTCCTCTCACTTTGTGAAGATGTTGGCTTGTCATGACAGCTATAAGCCGGATGATCCAACAGTCCACAATTGTAGCATTTCATGGAAGCAAAATGAGAGCTTCTCCCAAAGCCTCCTAATCTGCCTCTTCCTCCATTGTTTGAGCTTCTACCTCTATAACCCCCTCTACTATTTGTGTCAGGGGACTGCTCTCCACCTTTGGAATCACCTTGCCCTTTGTTCTCTTGGCTTCTTCCACCAAAACCTCCTCTATGACCACCTCTAGGGTCTCTACCTCTTCCTTTACCCCTAGTATTGGAATCTTGTTTATTTTTTAGTTTCTCTTCCACCTTAATAGCCATTTGATAGAAGCTATGGATGGTAGTAAGTGTGAAAAGACTCAACTCCTCTTGGATGCTCCATCTAAGACCATTTAGATACCTAGCCACCTTGATGCTTTTAGCTTCTTGCACTCTAGATCTAAGGCCTAGTTTTTGGAAGTCCTCTGTATATGTAGCTACATCTAGGTCTCTTTGTCTGAGATTTTGCCTCTTCTTGTGCAATTGAATGTCATAGTCCTCGGGTAGATAGTTCTCCTTCACTTTCGCCACCATTGTCTTCCAACTTCCTATGGGTTTCTTGCCTTCCTTCTCTCTTTCTTATTGTAGAAACTTCCACCAAGTTAATGCTTGTTCTCTTAACCTTGATTTGGCTATCTTCACCTTTTGTGCTTGTGTAATTCCATCACATTCAAAGTGATTCTCCATTCCATCTATCCATTCCATAACCAACTTTGCATCCATTTTCCCTGTAAACACTAGGACACCTTCCAGTCCCTTGCCACTCAATGCCTTCAATGCTTTGAGGAAGGGTTCCTCTGCTAATGGAGGGTCAGGTTCTGGTTCTATGTCCTCCTCCACTTGGTTTTTACCCTTGTCCTTGTCCTCTGACAACTGCACTTTCATCCTACTTGCCATTTCAACAACTTCTTCCAATTTTTGCTTCATCTCTTCCATAGCCTCTTCAAGATGCATATTCTTCTCTTGCTGCTATGTCAAGTCTCTAGCTAGCTCTGCATTGGTCACCATGGTATTCTCTCCTATGGATTCACTTCTCTCTGACATTCGCTAGTTTCAATTC
>VDFB02181854.1:0-39039 GCA_007258455.2 Sequoia sempervirens
ATGTTATTAATGGATGAATAGATAATATATGTTATTAATGGATGAATGAATGAATGTTATATGTTATTAATAGATGAATGAATAATTAATGTTATATGATTGGGTATGGGGAATTGAGAGTGATGTGAGGGGGGAGGGGCCAAATGAGCTTCCACCGTCACATGGTTGGCCTTGTTAAGTAGAGAATATTAAACTATTCTCGAAACAAAGAGAAGCTCAATAAGGTAATGCACTTTTAAATATAAGAAATGCATCGTTTGAAGCATCAAAAAAATATGCAGCATGTATGTATGATCAGTCGTCAGTCTCCGTGATGGTACATTTCCACGAATATTTTTTTTAAATTGCATTTATTCGTTGCAATTTTGACGCAACCCACCGACGAATCACTGAAAGGGTTCGACGAAGTTGCTATAGCTGCGACAAAGGTTTCGCCGTAACTACTTACACATTTTGTCGCACTTTCAATGAACTTTTGGTGTTGTTTTGACACTGGTGCTTGCCCATTTCGTCGCACTTTTGACAAACTTTTGGCATTGTTTCGATGCTGCTACTTGCCCATTTCATCGCACTATCGACGAACTTTTGGTGTTGTTTTGACACTACTACTTGCCCATTTTGTCACACTGTCGATGAACTTTTGGCGTTGTTTCGACACTGCTACTTGCCCATTTCGTCGCACTTTCGACGAACTTTTGGTGTTGTTTCGATGCCGCTACTTTCCCATTTCGTCAAAATGGTGACAAATGTTTGGTGTTGTTTCGACACTACTCCTTGCCCATTTCGTCGAAATGGCGATGAACTTCCGGTGTAATTCATCACCGGATACATGAAGTTTTTGTCGATATTCTGACAAACCCCTGAGTCATTTTATGATATCGACGACCAACGAATCTACATTGTTATTTCAACGTTTAATTCGTCGTCGACCTTTCGAGGAAAAAATAGTGACGAAAATATTTTTGTCATTTTGTCACTTGTCTGACAAATATTTGTCGAACTACCAACAAATGTCTGTCAAAAAATGGTATCAAATTTAGTAGTGTGTTCTTCAACAAAATTGCCTTAAGGATTTTCTTAGTATCCTTTGTCACCTCTTCAGTCTATCCAATCATCAACTTGTTCACCCTCGTTTTGCACTTAAAATCCCTTTTAGCTTCATTTAGAATATTCTTCATCTCTTCTAATGATATCACCGAACATAGATCAACAAGTATTTGTTCTCTCATTTGCTCTTCTTCTATCCTTGCACTCACTCTTCACATTTCCAAACAAAGTTTTGGGTAACTAAGACATTGTTTCAATAAGAGCCATATTGAAATTATTCAAGTATTTTATTGAAGCTTCCTCAAGAAATCTTTGATAGACACTATCAAAGGTGTCATACCATTCACAAAGAGGCCTAGGATTACCATCCTTAATCAAGGATTTCTCCACTTCTTCTATAGACATAATAAATTTGTTTGTTTTCATCTTCTTCTTTCCTTTCTCTTCGTCACCGGAGGGCTTGTCCTTAGTGACTTTTGTTGCTTGTGTGCCCATATGCTTTATTTCCCTTACCTCTTCATTAGATTTAGTCTCTTCATCTTTTGAGATGGAAGCATATACTCTTGTGCTCTTGTCCTTCTTCCTCTTATTGAATGCCTGGGCTTGATTTTTCATAGGGGTTGACTTCTTTGTAAGACCAGATGTGAGAGTAGAGCTCCTAGTGGATCTAGTTCGGGTAGAGGATGTTGTCGAACTAGCAGATTCAGTTCTAGTTGTCTCTCCTTCATCTTTTTCTCTCTTTCTTCTAGCTTCTCTCACTACTTCTGCAGATATACCCATACTCTTTGCAAAGGCTTCAAGTTCCTTGCTTACCTTTCAGACTATCATAGGTTTCTTCAACTACTCATGTACTTGCATATCTTTTTCTTCATAGGTTCCAAACCTCTCTTCAGTTGGATCTTGAGGTTTACTCAACAAATGTTGTGCAAACGGTTCCAAAATGTTCTCAACTTCATAGCCCATTGGCATAATCCAGACCATTCTAGTATCAACAACTTCCATTAAGCATTGATTAGTATCAACCATAAAGCAAATTGTTCGTGTACTTCTCCACAATAGAAGTAGGAATCCCTTCCCTGGCTTTTATTTCATTCTAAAAGTTCTTGAAATAACCCCAAATTGTAGTTTTCATGGCTTTACTATCACTAATGCTATATAACATGTCTCTAATCTAAACAACTACAGGCTTATCACCTTGCCAATGTACTTTTCCAACTCCTAAAACTTCATTCATGAAATAAAAGAATAAACACAACAACATATTACCATATTTAAAGGAATTCTTCTTATCTTTCTTGATCTTACCAAGATTCTCCATCAACTAGCTTTTGAGTAGGTCACATAGATCATACTCTACATTCTCCTTCACCATCTGATATGCTACATAGATAGTTGTACCGAATAAAAAATTGTCTCAACTGGAATGATATATCTTGTAACCAATGACCATAGATGCAAATATGACATCCACTTCAATGATATCATCAATTGTTGAATAGCTCTTTTATCAAACATTAAACCGGTTGCATCAATAACTATCTAGTTCTTCACGGACTTCAAGATTGACAACCCTCCAAAGGAATTTAAACCAGTAACAACGCTTATGGCTTCTTTTGTAATTTTAAAAGGTTGAATCGACCACATAAATTTGGCATGGATTCGACTCAAAATATACTGGACCCAATCGCTTTCATCAAACATGGGGAATTTTACAATTTGTGTGAATTTCTTCTCCTCTAGGGTTTTGAATTCGGGGTTAACCTTGAAATCCTCTCCGACAAGGTGATTGGAGTACAAATTCAACAATTGTGAGCTCCATAACTCCTCAATGTTTGCATGAATGTATGCCCTAATGTCTTCAATATGCAAGACATCATACGAAACTGATGAAAATGCATCTAAGGGCTCAGTTTCAACAGATTTGAAAGGATGCCACTTGAATTTCAGATGGGTTCTATCCTTGATATCAACTACCAACAAAATGACCATTTTCATAAATTCACAAGTTCACAAGTTTTCCCGATAAATACCTTTTCGCTGGATTAGGGTTTAATCGTCGAATTGCCTTCACACTTGAATCTCGCCACAATTCACCAAAGTTTTCTTTAGAGCTCTCCAAACTTCTTCTTCTCAAAATGCAAAGTGACAAATGAAGAATACAAATGAACTTTTATCATTCACACACCTAACTTTTTATCACAATAAATGCTTTTACCCTAACTCATCTGGATACCCTATTTCCATACTCTGTGAAAGATAACTCTTCTACAGACCTTCAACTCTACATAAACACTCTCTCCAACTATTTCAACAACATCTATAGATCACCAATGTAATCATTGCACTCATCCATATCTCGGTATCAACTACCAGCAGGGGGTTTAAAGGATTTTATTGAGAACTCCCCCTAGAACAAAGGCCTTAATCTAATTCCTGGGGGAATTACCAGATCTAGATTTTGGTGTAGAATCATTTCTTGTAATAGGACTCTTCTTCCCCCATATCTTCTTCATTTGCTTCTTGATCTCATCTGTGGTAACTTTTCCTTTTTCCTTTCAATCCTTCTGCATGTTTCTCCTTTGATTTACCAAACCTCTTCTACAAAATCTAGCAATGTGACTGGATTTGTTGTAATTGTAGCACACCACATTTCTTTGTCCAAACCAGTTGTTCCATTGATTTTATCTTGATCTGCACTAGTTAGCAATATGGCCAAATCTATTGCATGTATAACATCTGACATTTCTATAAAATTTATTCATCATATTTTTGCATTCATTTGACTTATGACCATACTTATTGCAATTAAATCACTGACCTAAGAATGATGGACCACTTGGATTCATTCTACTTCTACATTGAGCAGCCATATGACCAAATTTATTACAAACAAAATAGTAACCATTGAACCTTTGAGCATTAGGTTGTCTTACCGGATACCTTCCAACTTTATTCATCTAATTCCCTTGCCTAAATCTCCTTTGTTTAGATCTATAACTTTCTCCTTTCTCATATCCAAGACCTCATTTATCGCCTTCAGTCCTCTGATTTTTAATTAGTTCATCAATCTTGGCTGAGCTAATCTTAAACTTCTCCTTGAATTCATTTGTAGTATCAAGTTCATCTCTGAGATCAACAATCTTCTTTTCAAGCCTTTCTTCATTATTTTTGGATTGTTCCAATTCAAGCTCCAACTGATTGAATCCATTAGTAATTCGGCTACATTCTTCAGATTTCTCTTTCAAGGACTGGGAAAGCTTCTCTTCATTCTTCTTTTTGTCTTTAATTTCCTTGGTCATCCTCATCATAATAGATTCCATCTCATGCTTTAGAACTGTATTATCTCTAGCAAATTTTTCACATTCTTTTGTCTTTTCCTTTAGGGCTTGACTCAGTTGTTCATCTTCAATGCTTTTACTCTCTTTCTACTTGAACTGATCATAGAGTTCCCTTCTCTTCTCCCTAGACTTATTGATTTTTTTCTTTCAATGATTGAATTAATTTCTCAGCATTCATGAAGCTTGCTTGCAATTCCCGGATTTCAGATTTTGACTAATCAAGATTATCTAGGGCCACCAAAAGTTGTTATTGAAGACTGCTTGAATCCTTTGAATTTTTTTCTCGGATCTTCCCCAAGATTTTAAACTTCTTTCGAGGAACTAAGCTTTGATACCAATTTTTGGAATCAAGGAACACTAAGATGGGAGGTTGAATCAGTGTTCTACAATTTTTAACTTTATTAATTTTATCCTTAAAGCACTTATAACATTCAATCAAAAGAAAGATGCATGAACATAAGACAAGCAACTACAACACCATAACACAAGGATTTTTTACGTGGAAACCCTATTAGGGGAAAAACCACGGTGGAGGTCAATCCGCAATATGATCTGAGTATACTCAAAATGAATGTTTACAAAATGGGAATGCACTTGCATTCAGGCACACTGCCTAGAGCACACTGCTCAAAACAGAAAGGCTCACTGCCTTACAATCAATGTCAGAAGACAGATGGAGTGGTGAACTATGAAATAGCATCTACAAATGCCTAAGAATAGTTCCAGTTAAGCTCATAGATTGGATTCTTGACCTTATGTCTGATTATGCTCTTCTGCTCTATTTTGCTCTAATTTGCATCACAAATCCTTTATTGCACAAGTGAAACTGTGCAAAATTTATCTACAACCCTTCTAACATATGCAACACACATCAACATACTTCATACATACATCAAAATGATGTAAACAATCGGTTATATATATCCGCTACTAAGGATTTAATTGCTTCATGTCGGCTTCAACAAAATAAGAAAATATTTACTAACTGTCGGCTCAATCCATAATTAATTTTCAATGCATACCCACCAAAGTCAAATACAACATAGTGAGGACCCAAATCAATATGCTCGAACACAGAAACACTCAAACAATTAGTCCTCGAATATCTGCAACATGCTACATCCACCAAGTTGGCCTTCATGCACTATTAAACAAAAAATTAATCAACTGGAACGTCTAACTTGCACATAGATCGATACAAGGCTCTAAGATTCAAGGATAACAAAGATGATATACCAAACAACCTTCCCTGAGATCCACAACTCAAAAGGATAACAAAAAATTGCATACGAATCGATGAACACAATTTTGTCAGATGCTCAGTTCTAACTTGACAGTTAATCATTGATCTTCAATCTGACTTTTGGTATGATCAAATAATGATGTGTGGATCAAATCACTGACTAGGGTTTCCATCAATGACAACACTAGAAAATAGTTGTAGTGTCTCTTGCCAACAGGCATATGGCACCATGTGGGCAATGCATTTTTCCTTTTTGTAGAATGCTTTAAGAACTTTGATGGTAGCATGCAACCAGTCAAAAAATGTCTGAACCAGACAACACCCCATATGTTAAAATTAAAGGGAAAATACAACTGAGGCATTAGTGAAGTGAATGGATAGATAGATATGCATTTATTTATTATCCTTATTCATTTTTTCAGTGGAGCAACCAATTCCAAAACTTCAATGTTCAAACAGTGGCAACTGAATATGACAACAATATGATGTATAAATTATTTTGCAAAATGCAATGTTCATTTCCTAGTTGTACAAATTAGTATTACAAATGATTTAATTTATATGAAAAAACAAAATTTATATTAATCATGTAAATTATTTACCCATACTATTTCTTGAAAAATAACTTCATTTTACTGCTTCAATTATTTACTAATTTGAAAATGCATTTATTATTTACCCATGTAGTAAATTACTTTACAAAACACAATCCTTAGTCACTACAAATACTAATTACTATTACCTTACTAAACTAATCTATGTAATTACTACAAAGGTAATTATGTTCATTGTCAAGCGATTGATTCTATTTTACCTTACATAAGTAACTAGTTCTTTTACAAGTAATAATTTGAATTAAGCTTGCTAAAAAACTATATTCATTTACAATCAATTACATATACTATTAGTTTTCTAACAATGTTTAGTACCATATTTGCTTAATTTTATTAAACACTAAATCCAAACTCTACCCTAATCATTTTACCATCCACAAGTAGCTATTTTCTACAACTAATAATTTTAATTAAGCTTACTAAGAAATTAGATTCATTTACAAACAATTACATATACTATTAATTTTTTAACAATGTTTTCTACCATATTTTTTTAAATTTTATTCAACATTTAATCCAAAATCTACCCTTTATATTTGGCTTCTATAATCAAATACTCTTGCATTCCATTTCAGTCTTCTTTGTTGCACTCAATACAAAACTCCAAAGAGCACTTTGCTAGACGGCAGGAACATGATACACTGTGTCTCTTGTTTTATATGATGAAAAAGAGGGAATGTGCATTAGTCTAATTAATAAAATATGTATTTATTTAATTAAGTAGTGATTGTAGGTTAGTCTAATTAATCAAATTAATATAATTTTTCAATTAATTAGTGGAGGAAAAATAATTTGAAATTGATTCATGTAATTCACTATTAGAGAGAAGATGACTTAGTTAACTAAATGATTTTTTTAGTTAACCGAGGAAGAAACAATGTGTGATTAATTTGATAGAATTTAGAAATTTCAATATTTTAGGGATCTTTATAAATACAGGATCTTATTATCCTCAAATTTAGTTGTGTTCAACTCGTGGGATAACCCATACAAAACTTATTCATTTCAGGGCCCACGTTCTCTAAGTACACAAAATGAGGAAAATCCTACTTGCCCTTGTGCATGGTCCAAAGCCTCAAAAAGTCATTTCGAATGATTCCCTCTTTTCGTGTTTCAAAAATTTACAAAAGGTTAAAAATTGCAAAAGTTTAATTTTGGGAGGTCATTTTTCTTGCATATGCAAGAGTGCTAAATTTTAGCATACCTACATATTCTTGGTTAATTGTTTTGTGCCTTAGCCATTTTCTTTTTAGTGCAATGTTGTTGAATTTTAACACTCTTGCATATTTTTGATATCTTCCATGTAGTGTCGAGAAAATTCTCCTCCACTACATATCTTTCATGTAGTGATGGGAAAATTCTCCACCACTACATATCTTTCATGTAGTGATGGGAAAATTCTCCACCATTACATATCTTTCATGTAGTGACGAGAAAATTCTCCACCACTACATATCTTTCATGTAGTGTCAGGAAAATTATCCACCACTACATATCATTCATGTAGTGTCGAGAAAATTATCCACCACTACATATCTTTCATGTAGTGTCGGAATTTTTTCCCACTTATTCATATAACTTTTCCTACCCTATGTAGGGGTGGGGTTTTTCTCCACCTTTGCATCTCAATCACTAAGTCACATACAAAAGCTCAAGTTTTTTTTCGCTCTTGCATCCAAACCATCAAACATGTTACCTTGATGTAGTATCTCAAAATATTTGCACCTTTGCATCTAAAAGTGAAATACCCCATGCAATAGCTCAAATTTTTCCTAATATTGCACTTGACAGTTCTACCCTATGTCAAATCTTCATTTTTCAATGTCATTGCACCTGAACTACCAAAACACATGTAGAAGCTCAAATTTTTCCACCAGTGCATATAACCTAGATTTTTCTCTAACTCTAGAAAATATGAAATTTCTACAACTATTCTTGCATAACATTCAGATCTTTTGTGTCTAGATTCCTGAGCAGTTTTGATTGATTTCTTGCTACTCCACAAAGGTTTCGACCTCATCACCAGAATCAAGGAGTTGTTGATGAGGTATAAATAACCTCATGATTATAATAAGCTAAAATACCCTTCTTTGTTCTTATCAACCACTTTAGCCTTGCCAATTGTTTACTTTTAGGATCAATAATTGTCTGCTTTTTATAAAATGATGTATAAATCTTTATTTCTCAAATCAATTTAAATTAGCTAACTAATGTTGATTTAATGGAAGGCACCAGAATTTTGGGCGCCATAAATTTAGGCGTGTGCATAGTACAATGATTTATTTTAAATCTTTATGTTAAACTTTCTACTTAAGACTTTACAGCTCCACTTTGAGCCTTTATTATGTTTTTATGTCATGAACATCTATTAAGTTAGTCAGTTGTAATTCTGTTAATGAATTTTTCAATGGTGATCTACTGCCATCTGAAATTTAGGTTTTTGTAAGTAGTATATATGTGTAACTGCCAAAAGCAATGTTATGTTGTTATGATATGCTTTGATTACTATTCAATTATGTCTCTATGTTACACTTTTATGATATGAATAAAATAAATATTTCTAGTCAAGTATCCTGAGTCAATAGTTTTGTGCAATGGAAGTACCATGAATGGATTTATTTTGAAGATACAGAAGTACCATATGTGATTTGAGTTAATCATAGGAACGCCTGAGAGTTGGCCACTTGAGGGATCTCATAGAGTAGATAAGTATTTCTCTTGTTAATACTATTACTTTCATTTTGTACATGTTGAATTTAGATGAATGTTATTTTTTGTCAAGTTCTATTATGTACTCCTGCAAGTCATAGTTTTATGTTTGCAATATTTAAGTTTTGTTTACTTTTAAATTCCAAAGCACCCATTCTTGTTGTTAGTTACAAGTCGTTAAGTGTAATTTCTATCAGTAGTTAGTCATTAGCCATTAGTTTCCTTCATTTAAATTTCATAGTTTAACTGCAAACAAGTATTAATTTTTAGGTAGTTTACATGATTTCTAGAATAGGAATGTGAATGCTTTCTAGTTTAACAATTTCATTCTTTTAGCTTAAACAACTTCATGCTTTCTATTTTAGTGGATTTCTATTCTAATTTCTATTTATAGTCATTTTAAACATTCAAAAAATCTACTTAGAGAGATGGGTAAGACATCCCCTATTGCATACAACATTTGAACACTACTCGATTGACATAATTGATATATTTTTAACTAAAGTGTTAGGACCTTATGACAGCCTGTCACTTTTTGGCACCATTTTCGGGGACCCATTCCTTTTCTAGTGTTAATAGGATATTTCTTGGATACCTCTTTTAGGAAAAAATAGTTGCTAGGCTTCTTTTTCTACATGGTTTGGAAATGAGGTTTGCATGGAATATTTGTACCAAATCCCCCCCCAAAAGAAATTCCAACCACAAGTAGGGAGGTAGAAGTCTTGGATGAAGAACTTATTGAAGAATTGATCAAGCAGGATCAACTTGAGACCTCCTAGTATACCCCAGAACCCCAACCATTAGAGAAAACCTTTGTAGAGGAAAGCATTCCCTTGCACACCCTAGAACCTCAACCATTAGAGAAAACCTTTGAAGAGGAACACATTTCTTTCAACGTCATTGGTGATAACCATAGAAATGGAACTAACCCAAGAGGAGGAGCACAAACATTTACCTATAATATTGCTCTTGACCAAGATGATGATACACCTATGAAGAAAATTTCACCATACATCTTACCAACCTTCAGAGGTTTATCCTCCAAAGACCTTGACCAATTCCTTTTTGAGTTTAAAGTTTTGTGTCAGATGTATGACTACAAAAATGATAACCAAAAATTGAAGCTCTTCCCCTCCACTTTGAAGGATGTTGCAATGTGTTGGTTCATAGGATTAGCTTCAAGGTTGATATCCACTTGGGATGATATGGGGTCTGCCTTTTTGGACAACTAACAAAGTTACTGTAGAGTCAACGATAGGAAAGAAGAGTTGTTCAAACTAAGGAAAAATGAAGATGAAAGCTTAGAAGATTACCTGGATAGTTTCATCTTCTTATCTAAACGATGTGGCAAAGAATCCATAAGTCTAGAAATTCTGAAGACCATATTTCTTAAAGGACTTGATGAAGATGCTAGGAGAAGTCTAGATTTGATGGAAAAGGAGATGTGTACCAACTTGGACTTGATGATATCACTGAGCTATGCCAAAATTTCTCCCATCCTCGAGGAGGTATTCATAAATATACTCTTTTTAGAGGCTCCAATGAAATAGGTAAATTGTGTGAGGAAATAACAAATCTCAAAACTGACATTCTTGTTCAATTAAACACCACGTTGGATGGAATACAGGCCAAAACTCATAATTATGAGACCTTATCCATCTATTGTCCCAGGTGTCGAAACAAACATCTATTAAGAGAATGTCCTTTGGAAAAAATTGACACTTGCCAGGTTTGTGAGAAGATTCTTGCAACTGATCAATGTGAGATTCTAAATGCGATAAAAAATTCCAAGAAAAAGACATCTCAAGTTGTGGAGGAGATCAATTTTGTGAATCAAAGACCTGGAGGGAATTTCTCTTATGGCCAAAACTCAAATCCCACTTAGCGAGCTCCAAACAATTGGAATAATAATTGGTGGGCGACACTTTGGCCTCAAGCACCACCTAGTTGGGGAACCTATCCTTGGGGACCACTTGAATAGGTGAAGCATTCCTAGGGAAACCCGCAATGACCAAACCAGACTCAACAACAATGGTATCCTCAAAATCCTATGCCTCAATGGAATCAAACTCAAAATCAATTTTATAATGGGCTCAAAAGGATGCCTAATCCACAACAGAACCTTTTACCAACTCCTTAGAATCCTCAACAAAATGAGCAGGTCAATCAACCACAACTCCTAGCACAACCTGTCCCTAATCCAAAGAATAATCATCAAAATACCCTAGTGTATTTTGATAGAACAGGAAAAAATGACTGGACTTAATGCTATTCATTGTGGAAACTTGCAATTAAGGTCGGGAAAAACACTCTAGCAACCTACCATAGTTGAGATCCTAGACAAACCAAATGAAAAATTTGTTGAAATGACTCAGACACCTTCCATACCTTCAGAGCAAAAGCTAGCGAGTAATCAAGATAGGCCTCTTCCACAATCCTCATCTAGAATTTCCAAGTTACCTCAAGAAGAGGATGATCAACATTCAACAAATCTTTCTAAGGAGGATCCTACTTTGAAGACAAAAAATCAAGCACCTTTTCTTGAGAGCCTTAAAGCAACCGCCTTGAATAACACTTTGAAAATGACCTTATCCACTGAAACCATGCTGATACAAGAAATTAAGCAACTTCAAATCGAGGTTCCTTTGTTACAAGAGGTTAAATAAATTATTGAACTAAACTAGGTCATTAAATAGTTGTGTATAAAGACACCAGGAAGGAAACCAAAATGAATAAACACTTTACACATAAATGAATATCTAGTTGACCTTTTGAATGGAAAGACTATAGCTCCAAAACATGATGACCCAAGCAGTCCACTTATAGCAGTGACAATCAATGAGGTAGTAATACCAAATGCACTTGTGGACTTAGGCATGACAATTAATGTAATGATGGTGGATGTTATGGAAAATTTGGGACTCACTAATTTGCGTCCCACTACTACAATATTGCAAATGGAAAATCAATCCATAGCTATTCCCAAAGGTGTCATAATAAGTGTTCTTGTTAAGGTTGATGGTTTGGAATATCCAGTAAACTTTCAAATAATCTAGTCCT
The DNA here is from genome assembly GCA_007258455.2 of Sequoia sempervirens. Lineage (NCBI taxonomy): Eukaryota > Viridiplantae > Streptophyta > Pinopsida > Cupressales > Cupressaceae > Sequoia > Sequoia sempervirens. Next base: position 12,012 of record VDFB02181854.1, read on the forward strand.
TCACACCAAAGGACAATTATTCGATAATATTAGAAAGAATGTGGTTAGCTACAATTGCAACCAAGATTGATTGTAGAGAGGGCAGAATGACCATTTCACATGGCCCCAACATCAAACACCTAATTTATATCCCCCCGCTCAACCTGTTGAACATAAAAAAGTTTGGGTTGATGAACCAAATGGTCCCAAGAAACAAGAGAATCTAGCCTCACTTTCTATGGTAGGCATTAAACAACATGGTGAAGAGTTAGAAGAAAAAAAATATGCAAAACCTTACTGTAGACTAAAGTGATGAAGAAATGATAGGCATGGAAGAGATTTTAGGGCATCCAATCAATGTTGATCACACCAAATTTGATTACACTAGCTTCATAGGGTTACCTTGTCCCCTAGCTAATATCATTGTGAGAACAAATCACTTATTTGAAGATATCACTAGAATCCACAAAACTATACTGCAGAGTTGTCCTCTCAATACCTTAACCAGGGAAGTTTATACTGTCACCTCAAACTACCCGAGAGTCAAAATCATCATGTTACTACCAGGAAAAATGTTGAATATCAACAACTAGTTGATAGAGTCAAAAGAGCACAAATTGTTTGATGTTTTGGTGAATAGATATAAAGCTTTTGCTTGGGATTATACAAACATGAGAGGAATACACCTAATTGTTTATACTCATCACATCTATACTGAGGATGTTAGACCTATTTGTCAACCACAACGAAGACTCAATGCTACCTTGAAAGACATTGTTAAAATATAAATTAAGAAAATCTTGCAAGTGGGATTCATCTATCTCATTTTTTACAGCAAATGGGTTTTGCCTTTGGTAGTTGTCCCAAAGAAAAATGGGAAGTGGAGAGTGTGTGTTGATTATAGGGAACTCAACAAAGCTACCCATAGAGACTACTTCCCTTTACCTTTCGTAGACAAAGTCTTGGATAATTTGGTTGGAAGGAAGTATTTCTCATTCCTAGATGGATTTAGTGGATATAACCAAATACAAGTAGTAGTGGAAGACCAAGACAAAACAACTTTTACTTTCCCTTGGGGAACATTCGATATCTTGACCTTCCAATCGAGCTATGGAACACTCAGGCTGCAACATTTCAGAGAGCTATCCTGCTATATTTGTTGAGCTAGTGAATGACTGTGTGGAAGTCTACATGGATGACTTCATCGTGTATGGGTCAACTTTTGATGGACTTAAAAATTTGGATAAATTATTGGAGCGATGTGAGGACCATCAACTATCCTGGAGTCACGAAAAAATTCCTCATAATGGTGGAACAAGGGATAGTATTGGGACACCACATTTCAGATGAAGGGATAAAAGTGGATCCTAAGAAAATTGAGGTAATATAACAAATAGAGAATCAAAAGAACCAAACTGACGTTAGATGTTTCTTAGGACATGTTGGATACTATCAAAGATTCATAGAAAATTTCAACAAGATTGTAGCCCCCATGTTTTCCCTCCTCTAAAAGAATATAGATTTTTCCTAGACACCAGAATGCCAAACATCATTTGAGATCATTAAGGAAAAACTCATCTCTGCTCCTGTCCTATGTGGACTGAATTGGAACCTTCCATTCCATATTTATGTAGATGCTTAGATAATGCTATTGAGGCAGTTTTAGGTCAGGAAGATGATAATGCAAGAAAATATTCCATCTATTTCATTAGTAAGAATTTGACTCCCACTTAACCAAATTACACCACTATGGAGAAAGAATTCTTAGCTGTGGTTCATGCAATCAAGAAATTTTGACATTATATCACAAGGTACAAAGTAACTGTATTCACAAACCATCAACTATTAAGTACTTAATGAACAAACGTATAGTGAATGGAAGAATAATCATGTGGTTATTGCTTCTACGAGAATTCAATGTGACCATTGATAAACTTGGAAAGTTCAATGTAGTTGCCAATTTCTTATCCTAGATCAAAAAAGACAATGGAGATTGTTCTCCCATGCAAGCTGAATTCCCAGATGAAAATTTATTTTCCATCTCCATTAAAACCTCTTGGTTTGCTAGCCTAGCCACTTCAGAGTTCCCACCAAAATTTATGTCAAAACAAAAGAAATGTCTTGTTCGAGAAAGTGTTATGTTCAAATGGATTAATGGAATGCTATTTTGATGTGGCTCTGATATGGTTTTACAACATTGTGTTTGATCATATGAAACATACAACATCCTTAGGGCCTACCATGATGATCCCTCTGAAGGCCATTACTCTGCTAAGAGGATGTCCCATAAGATCTTGGGTGCAGGATATTACTGGCCTTCTATGCATAAAGATGTAAAAAAAAATATATTTTCCATTGTGATGAATGCCAAAGAGTAGGGACACCCATTGCATCCAATGAAATGCCTTTACAACCCTAGGTAGTTCTTGAACCATTTGAAAAGTGGGGATTGGATTTTATTGGTCCTATAAACCCCCCTTCACAAGGAAAAGAATACATTTTGGTCTGTACTGAATATCTGACTAAATGGGAAAAAGTCCAAGCCCTAAGAGTTGCTAGGGAAGAACAAGTTGTTGACTTCCTGTATAATAGGATTTTCTCTTATTTGGAGCCCCTAGAACAATTATCATAGATCAAGGACCCCAGTTTAGGTCCAAAGTTTTGTTGGCCTTTATTTATCATTTCTAGGTAAGCCATAAAAATTCGTCACCCTATCACCCACAAGAAAATGGTCAAGTAGAGGTCACTAACAGGGAACTTGAGAATATCTTAACAAAAACAATTTCATCAGGAAGAAAAGACTGAACCTAAAAATTACCTAAAGCCATTTGGACTTATAATACAACTTGGAAGTCAACTACTGGTTTCAATTTGTACGAGTTATTTTTTGGGAAGAAACCTCTTCTACCAAATGAATTTGAACTTCAAACCTTGAGAACGAAAATGGAGTTGGGTTTAGACTTCAAACAAGCCTATGTTGAAATAGTCCTACAACTTAGTGAATTGGATGAACTCCATTTAGATGCTATCCACTAAACTGAGCTAGTTCAACAAAAATGAAAGGCTTGGCATGATAAACACATAAAAGAAAGAGAGTTCCACAATAGGGATTGGGCACTGTTATTTGATTCCTGATATAAAGATCACCAAGGGAAACTGAGGACTCATTGGCTGGGTCCATATGAAATTTTTGAAGTATTTTCAAACGAAGCAATGAAACTCAAGCCTATTGATGGTGACACTCAAACTCTCTTAGTCAACATACATCAATTATGAATCTAACATAAACTTGTTAACAAGGAGGAATTTACGAGAATGGTAGAAATGCAAGGAGAAATACAATGCATTGATTCTGCTATGATAGAGCTAATGGAATATTTAGATTAATAATCAACTAGTCTGAAAAAAAAATTCTCATCTCTAAGCATGTGTATGCATTTATAATTACTTTAGGTCATTTATTTTGTATTTTTGACCTTTTGGACTTGGTTAAATTTCATTTTGGTCTTGCAGGACTTTATTTTTTATTGAATACAAATTCTAGGGCATCTTGTAATGATGCTTCAGAACTTGTTCATGTAGTTGGTTCCATTTCTCGGTTTGATTGCTGCAGACTAGTGCATCTTTCAGTGGTGCTCCAAAAAGCTTTAAGTCCAAGGTGTTTCATTTTTTTCCTCCCTTCATTCCGATGACATCTTCCAGCGATGCTCTGGAATTTTGTTGCTACATTCCACCTACATATTTTAGCGATGCTCTAGAATTTTGTTTTCTCCATCTAATGGCATCTTTTAGTGATGCTTCAGAATTTTATTCCTCCACTTTGGCTACATCTTTTGGCAATGATCCAGAATTCTGTTCTTGCATTCCAATTTCGTTCCTGCCTTCCAGTTGCATCTTTCAGTGATGCTCCAGAACTTTGTTCCTACATTCTGCTAGCATCTCTCAGCAATGCTCCGAAACTTCATTCATGCATTTCAGTGGCATCTTTCAACAATTCTCCAAAACTTTTTTTGCATTTTGGCAACATCTTTCAGCGATGCTCCAAAACTTTGTTCTTGCAATTTGACGACATCTTCCAATGATGCTCCAAAATTTTGTTATTTCACTTCTTCGTTCTGGTTGCATCTTCCAGCGATGCATCAAAAATTTTGTTCTTCATCCTGGCCACATCTTCCAGTGATTCTCTAGAATTATTTGTAGTTACCCAAGTTCTTCCTCTTCAAGTGCTCTAATAGTTCTGATGACATACACATGATCATCATTAAATTCTACCATCACTTTCGAAATTCATGCCCTACATTGCAATCATTTTCCATAATAAATAAAAATTATTGTGACCTCTTTTTGTCATATTAATTACAATACTTATTATCCATCCCATCTTCATCCATAATAAATTCATTCGAACCCTTCACCATCCTATCTGATGATAATGTTCCATTAGCAAAGGTAAGCAACTTTCAAATCGATGATGGGACATAAGGTATGTACAACTTGTATTTAAAGTAGGTAAATTATTGCAAATAAAAATGAATAAATTGGCACATTCCACCACCCTTGCGAACTTAGTAAATTGGTGGATTGTACCCTCACTTGAGATCTGACATTTCATCCGCTCTTTTCCATGCAAAGTAATGATTCTAGTACAGTGAAGCCAAATGCAATAATTAATTCATGTCCCATCAATAGTGTCAAAGTACAAGTGGTTGAAAAGCTTACATTTTCTTTAATTTGCATCACAGTATTGTTTAAAAATTTTCCACCTTTTGAGCGCCATGACATTTAGTAGATATTGAGCATAATTGAGTGTAATAAACATGGGTGGAGCTAAGTGAAAATCATAGCCAACTTCCCTAGATAAGTTGTTGGCATTGGGAAATATTTTAGAACTATTTCAAAAGATAGGGTGGCTTAAGTTTATGAAGAAGTTTGAAGGGCACAATGAGCAGCTAGTTAAAGAATTTATAGAAAACTTCTCAGATGGATAGTCAATAGTGTGTGGGAAGAAATTCAAGGTAAGCCCTCAAATCATTTCTTGTTTATCTAGCATTAGAAATTACGGTGTAAATTTATCAGAAACTACAAATATTTCCTATCAAAAAATGGTAGATCTTTTCAGTAGGGAGGGGGAACCTCGACCTCTGTTAGTTGTAAATACTAGAGGGACAAATAAAGGGTTTCAAAGAATGTGTATTCTAGAGCTGTGGAGAATGGTGATTGCTTGGATAATCAAATATTTCACATGTGAAGGGAAATGTGCCATAATAGTTGCCCCCCCCTTTTGGTTACTAACTCATTTGTGTCATGGCACTAAAAACCTTGAATTTGGATTTAATCTTCCTACCTTTCTTAGTGGTTCTATTGTCAATATGATTGAAAGGTTTGAAATCAGGTTAGGTCCATTGAAACATCATGGCCTCATTCATTTAATTTATAAATATCATTTCCTGAAGAAAGGAAAAATGGAACAAAAATGGCAAACATTTCTTCAAAAATTTGAGAACCCTGAGCCCACAAGACATTTGGAGGAAGATGAGCCATCCAGTCTAGCGGCTCAAAATTTGAAAGAACCTTCTCCTAAACCTGAAAATTCCAAAAAATCTCTTGACAGTGAGGCATCAGAAAATCCAATAAACCCTTCAAATTCTAAGGAAAGACCGAGTCCACAAAATATATCAAAAACTCTGAAAAAATAAGGAAATATGGACCTAGAAAATTCAGAAGATGAGAATGCTCATCCCTGTAAAAAGGGAAGGGGACCAAAAATAGAAGTACATAGGCCTTCCCCTTTGAGAAGAAGCAAACAATTTTCTTCTAAGATTAGTTGTGTTGTGGCTTGTGATCAACCACATATCCCTAGAAAGAAATGACAAGAGAGGCAACCCCAAGAAATTGTAGCACAATCATGTGAAAATGTGGCCCATCCATGTGTAGAAATAGCCCAGTTAGGTGAATTTGGAAAGGAAAATGTCTCACTTGAGACAAGACAAGAAGAAATAAGAGAACAACTGCCAAATTATGTACTTATCAAGGATGAGCCTATGGAATCATTTTCTCCTTTCCACTAGCCAATGGAAACACAGGGAGGTGATATGATCCACCTAAGTGAAAAATTGTCTTCCCCAATTGACAATGATGCAAAACCAAACCCACTAAAGGTACATAATGAAGAAAATGTGATTGATGATAATGTAGAAGTTTCCATTTCTCCTCTTTGCTCTAATGTACAAATTGAAAGTTTTGATAACATAAAAATAGAATTAGATGAGTTGGAAACAAAAATTGTTTAGTTAAGATTTAGCCTATAGAAAAATGAAGAACAAATAAATCAGCAACAATAGGAAATAGAATATGCAAACTAAAATTTTGAAGAAAAGAGATCAAGAAATCACAAATTTGAAGGCTCAATTGAAGCAAAAAGATAAAATTATTGGAGAGTTGCAATTTCAAGTGCAACAAAGTAATGAGAAAGGTAAACAATATTTGGAAAATTTGTCTAAAAAAGACAAACAGATTAAAGGTTTAACTGATAATCTAGTGCAATCTCTCCAAGCATTTGCAGAAAGACAAGAAAAACAAAAAGATGAATTCAGTGCAGCTTTGAGCAAAACTATTGAACTAGAACAAGCTTTGCAAGAAATCAAGATGAAGCCAAAAATGGAATTGAAGGAAGTATAGACTAAGCCTACCAAAATGGAATGGTTTCAAGTCCACATTCCCCCAATGTTGACTAAATGGATGGAAAGATGTTATTTCTTAAGAAAATCAAGGACAAAAAATGCTAGACTTAAGAAGAAAATAGTATTATTAAAATTATCTTATATGATAAGCTTTACCAGGCTAAGATTGATGCATGTCAAATTGGGGAGTTGTTGTTAGCCTATAGGAAACCATCCAGATTATATTCCATGTTTTTAAATGAACAATTGTTATGATGAAAGATGTTGATAATTTATTGCAATCTACCTCATGATCTAGATGATGAGTAGTTTTTAAAAGCATTCAAAGAGGCAACCCTTGTTTAGAAAACTTGTGTGAATTATTTGTAAATAATCTATTTTTGGAAAAAACATATTGATTTCTTTATTAATATTTTTGTTGGAGAAGTACAACTTAGAGCATTCATGTCCACTCTTCAGAATTAGATTCAGTGGCTGCAGAGAACTAAAGAATATTTGTAGGCAGAAAGAATAGTGGGACTTCAAATGAGATATCCCAATCAAAAACCCTTTCCTTTAAAGCCCAATTCTAAGGGATTAAGAGCTATGAAGCTATAAGAAGCAAATATAATGACAACCTCTAGATTTGTTTTGAGAATTTTAAAGTTCATGGGTCGTAGTTAATAGAGAGGGCATGGAGTTCCTGTGAGGAATGATACACTCCTCTATTGATGTATCTCAAAAGGGGGGAGGTGATATCCCCCACAAATTTGAAATGGTCCTATAGAAAATCTGAGGCATTAGTAGAGATATTACAATAGCTTAAAACTAAGTGGATAGGGATGAGGTATAGAGCTCCATTGCTTCTTCAGCCACCCACTATAGTATTTGTCACTACAGAGAAGATTCCTGGGGACTTACATGCATGGAAAATAAGGGTTAAATACAACAAGGTTTTTCTCAAAAGTCTTGGTGATTGGGATAAAGAAGCAGAGGATCCGTATGATCTCAATTCCAAATATGATGAACTAAATAGGAAAAGGGATTTAGAAAGGCAGAAGACTCATCAGAGAGTAGGAGGACCTAATCAGGCTTAGGAAGGGGAGTGTGATGAGGTATAAATAACCTCATGATTATAATAAGAAAAAATACCCTTCTTTGTTCTTATCAACCACTTTAGCCCTGCCAATTGTTTATTTTTAGATCAATAATTGTCTGCTTTTTATAAAATGATGTATAAATCTTTATTTCTCAAATCGATTGAAATTAGCTAACTAATGTTGATTTAATGGTATAGATTTCAATTCATTGTATAGGACTTATGCATGACCGAAGAATGATGTGGACTTTAAGCGGACTTCAAGCAATTGAAGTCAAGGCATCAAAAGTTTGGGCACCAGAAATTTAGGCATGCATAGTGCAACGATTTCTTTTAAAGCTTTTTGTTTAAGACTTTAGGGCTCTACTCTGAGCCTTTATTATGTTTTTATGTCATGATCATCTGTTAAGTTAGTTAGTTGTAATTTTGTTAAAGACTTTTTCAATGGTGATATACCACCATCTAAAATTTAGGAATTTGTAAGTAGTATATATGTCTAACGGCCAAAAGAAATGTTATGTTGTTATGATATGCTTTGGATACTATTTAGTTATGCCTCTATGTTAGAATAAAATAAATATTGCTAGTCTTATCCTGAGTCAATAGTTCTGTGTAATGGAAGTACACCATGAATGGATTTATTTTGAAGATACGAAAGTACCACGTGTGATCTAAGTTAATCGTAGGAATGCCCAGGAGCTAGCCACTTAAGGGATCTTATAAAGTAGACAAGTATTTCTCTTATTAATACTGTTACTTTCATTTTGTACATGTTGAATTTGGATGAATGTTATTTTGTGTCGATCTTTGTTATGTACTCCTATAGGTCATAGTTTTCAATTTGCAATCTTTAAGTTTTGTTTAATTTGAAATTATGGATCACCCACTCTTGTTGTTAGTTACAAATCGTTAAGTGAACTTTCTATCAGCAGTTAGTCATTACCTTTCAGTTGCCTTTATTTAAATTTCATAGTTTAACTGCAAGTATTAATTTCTAGGTAATTTATAGGATTTCTAGAATAGGAATGTGAATACTTTCTATTTTAACAATTTCATGCTTTTTAGTTTAAACAACTTCATGCTTTGTAGTTTAGTGGCTTTCTAGTTTAATTTATATTTACAGTCATTTTAAACATTCAGAAAATCTAAGAGAGATGGCTAAGACACCCCCTATTGCATACAACCTTTGAACACTACCTGGTTGACATAATTGATATATTTTTAACTAAAGTGTTAAGACCTTATGACAGCTTATCAGTTGCCTTGCCAAGTAATTGATGATAACCAAAAAGTTCTTCCCACCATCACGGTTATCCAAAGAATTTACATCATTGACGCAAAAATAATTTGAAGATGAATCTTTTTTAGTAGCTTCAATTGACATGTTGGTAGATATTTAGCTCACATTAAATAACCTTAAAGTAATTTTAGAAAGGAACAGGAAATCTTGTATCACCATCAAGGAATCAATCACACAAGTTCTTGCTATCTCTGGGCATACTTTAGGTCCTAATGCTATAGAAGTCCAAGCATCCATGAAGAAATACAAAGGCTTCTTGGAGAAAGATGGTGAAGAATAGATTGATGTGCCTTGCCAAACTTAGATTATTTCAACATTTTTGCTTTATGTAATTAGTTGATGACATATTACATTTCTTTTGTATAGATGCAATTACATGTAAAAATAAAATAAGTCCTAAATCAAATCAAATTGTGTTGTTGAATAAATCAAGTTACTTTAGCTTTTTGATGAGTGCATGAAATGACACTTTAATTGATCCTTTTATGTTTGTGAAGACTTTATTATATATTAATTAACTATGTTGGTGGTGGACTATATGCTTGAATGTTTGCTTGATTTGGCCTTATATTAACTAATTGGAGGATATATTAGAAATGGTATTTTACATTAAATGTGTTTCTTTTTAATGATGATTAATGATGAAATGATTATACAATTTGAGATCTTTTTATGTCATAATAGCATCCTATCTTTGAGGATTTTGTTCGGTTGATTAAATGCTAACTTCATGAGGTGGATGTGTTAAACTCCTTGTTTAACAAACTTGAAATCTATCTTTCTCTTGATCGCTCTAGCTGGATCTTGATGAGTGCTTCTAAATTGACTTCTTCAGTCAGTTTGAGAACTTCATATTCAGCTATTATCATGTGGTGGATTTCTTTATGACACTTTTAGTTTTATTTAGTTTAGTTTTTGTTGCTTTGTATCTTGGCGGCTATGCTAGTTTTTGTATTCAAATAAGTGGATATTCTTATAAATATCCATCCTTAGTTTAGTCTAGAGTTAGTTAATCTTTCTCTTTAGCATTGTAATGTTTGTAATTTGCACTTTTTTTCTACTTGCCTATTTTGGCCAATTGGAATGCAAATAAGGAGTTGATTTGAATCTGAATGTTTAGGTCCCACTAGAGGAAGAGCAAGGCCCGCTCAACCGAAGGAGGTGACCTTGTGTTATGTTCTTTGATTCAGTTGATTTCTGTTTAATTCATGTCAATTGGAAAGTAAGGAATCTTGATCTTTGTTTAATCATTGTTAGTGAATGTGATTACTTGTATTCTTAGATTAAGTTCATTGTGTTCTCAAGATGGTTTATTATGCTTACTATAGATTAATATTCACTCATTTACTGTAGATTTAATTAATGTTCATAAGAATTAGATTCATTAGTTATTTTCAAATGCATGTAGTTTTAATGGAGGAGATAATGATGACTTATGGGAAGATTAAACTGAAGCTTGTTTGGAATTTGTTCATGGAATTTAGTGTTACTATTTTCTAGGTTAATATTTATTTTTTGCAAACATAAATAGATTCTCTCTTGCAAATTTAAATAGATTTCCTTTTTAAGTACATTTCAATTCTGAATTTTAGATTAAAAGTAAATCCCATTTTTGGCTTAACCCTTCCATGAATCAATTGCAATTAAGTCAAGTGAATTTTGAACTAAGTTATTGGAGTTTGAACAATCATTAGTTAAGAGTTAAGTTTGTTAGAAATATATGCCTCAATCCCATAGGCTAAAACCTCTAAGAGAGCCAAGTCGATGTGACATGCTTTGTGTCTAGACGACTAGCAGTTGAAACCTTGTTGAAATGTTCAGGTCGTCGAGACCTTGTTGATGTCTTGCCAAAGGAGCCTATCGCTGTGACATTTCGTTCGGTGTGACTTTTCTATCACTCACTGCCCATGAAGATCTCTTACCAACTGTTCGTGTTTATCGGATATCGAGGAGACTTGGCCGAAAGGTTCATCTTTTAGTATGAAGTCTTACCAATATGAATGTCTTGCTGATAGTTATCTTTTGGAGTCATTGGGGTAACGAAAGGGGTTGCTATGAAATCTTGGTGACATACATTTGTCTCACCGATGTTATGGGATGTGTTTCATATGACTCTTGGCTAATGGTGATCTTGGGGTAACATGGAGGTCTCGGTGTGAAGTCTTAGCGAAAGCGATAAGTCTTGCCGACTGTTGGATGTTTTAGTATAACATAAAGAGCTCGATATGATCTCTTAGTGAAGAATGATAGTCTAGTTGATGGGGATTCTATTGTCTATGTGACTTTGGAGCTTCGGTATGATGTTTCACCAATAGCGATAAGTCTTGGCGATAGCGATACAAGTGATGATCATCGGTATGAGGTCTTGGCGACACGACAAAGTCTTAGCAATAGCTTTCTGGACTTAATGTAACCTCTTGCTGATAGTTTGGACTCTTGGCGATATCGAATGTTGGCTTTGTGGCATCAGGGAGACATGGTTAGTGTCTCACCGACATGCCAACATAGGTTGAACACTTTTGACCAATTGGATGACTATCCTACATGGTGAGTCTACGACCAATTAGAGAAGCCGAATGGGAACCGCTAGCAGTTGGACTGTTGCGGCCATTACTAAGAGGAAGTTCGACAGACCATGGGTGTCATGGATATACTTAGGAATGACAAATGTTGTTCGGTTCGATGAATGGATGGATGTTTGATGTTCAGATGAATGGACGGATGAACAGTTCGATGTATGGTCAGTGTGAATTCAATTCAGAAAGAATTGTGACTTTAATGTTCTGTACAAGGTTGGTCAATTGAATATGTTGTTGTAAATTGACATCAAAAAGATAAGTCTGATCTCTATATGTAATCTCCATTACTGTAATACAAAGTGACTTCTCTTGGTGTGGTGGGTTTTTCTCCCGTAAGGGTTTTCCCACGTAAATCTAGTGTTCATATGTGTATGTCTAATTCTTTGTTTCTATTATTGCTTTCAAGTGTATCTTAATTAGGACTGTAATTGAAAATTTAAAGGTATCTTTGCATTCTTCCTGTGGTTTTGATGTTAGGAGAGTTGCTTCCACACCTTAGCTTTCCTTACAAGTGGTATCAGAGCCTATCCAGTTGTGTTATCCTTGTGGGTACATTGGGTTTTTTGTGTCAATTTTGTTCAGTGGGAGTCTTGTAGAAGTTTGTAATTCAATTATAGATTGAGATGGCTAGCACGTCAAGGAAAGATTGAAATAGAAATTCAATGGCAGCAATTTTGAGTTGTGGAAACTCAAAATGGAAGATTTGTTGGTTGATCATTGATCTTTGGATTGCGTATGCGGGAAAGCCCTGAGGCATGAAGCAAGAAAGATTGGGACCTTATGAGATAGAAAGTCTAAAAGGTGATAAGGTTACATTTGGAAGACTTCATTCTTCTGAATGTGCATGAAGAGAAGACTGCATCTTCCTTGTGGAAGAGACTGGCATCTATTTATCAGGGGAAGTCCTTAGTGAATAAATTGTTCTTGAGGAAGAAACTATACACTTTGAGAATGCAGGAAGGGGGGTTTGTAGCTGATCATTTGAACACATTCAACATGTTGATTGCACAGTTAACATATGTTGGTGTGAAGATTGATGAAGAAGATCGTTGTATGCTTTTATTATGTTCTTTTCCAAACTCTTGGGATCACCTAGTGATGGCTATTGGGAGTACAACATCCAATTTCAAGATGGAAGATGTTGTTGCATCTTTTTTGTCAGAAGAGATGAGAAGGAAATCTTCTAAGATGGCGAAGGAGGCCCTTGCTGTTAGAGGAAGATCAAAGAAAGGCAGAAGGACAAGAAATCTAAATCAAATGGAGGAGATCAAAGTCTCTGGAAAGAAGTCAAAGATTGAAGTGTGTTGGAGTTGTGGGAAACACAGTCATGTCAGAAAGAGTTGTAAAAGAAGAGAAAAAGAAATAAGAAGAAGAATAATTCTTCGATAATGATTCTTCTCAGAGTGATGCAGACACCTTCATTGCATCCTTGGCTACACAGGCATCGGATGATGTCTAGCTAATTGATTCTGGAGCATCTTTCCACATGACATCTCATAGAGACTAGTTTACAAGGTATGAAGAATACGATGGGGGAAAGGTGTACTTGGCAAGTGATTCAACTTTGGAAGTGTTGGTCATGGAAGAGTGATCCAATTCCCTAATGGAAGAGTAGAAGGGAATCAAAGGATGTGATTCATATACGAGGTATGGCTCAAAATTTGTTTGTACATCCAATAAGTTGAATGATATTGGATTGCAAGTCCGTTCTGGGAAATGGCTGCAAGATGACTAGAAGCTCAATGGTGCTAGCAAAGGGTGCTCATATTGGTACCTTGTACAAGCTGGATGCAAATGTTGTTCAATGTAACAGTGTCTCTGGAAAGTCACTGAAAGCTACTCATGGAGGTAAAGAGGAAATTGTTCCTAATTGTGTAAACTCTATGGAAGTGGAAACTTCCATGAGAAAAAGACTATGCAGAAAATGCCATGGGCAGACCACATTAAGGAGAAAGGGTTTTGGCAACTTGAGAAGAATAAAACACAGTTGAAGGGGCTTGAAGATTGTAACCTCAGATTTGGATTACTGTGAACGTATATATAGAAGAAACAACACCATGTTTCATTTTATTTTAGTCCTCACAAAACTTCTAGTTTGCTTGATTATATATATTTTGATGTGTTTGGTCCAGTGAATGTTTCTTCTCTGTCTAAATCAAGATACTATGTGTCGTTTATTGATGATTATTCAAGAAGAGCATTTGTATATTTTTTGAAAAGTAAATCAGAAGTGTTCAATCGGTTTAAGGAATTTAAGAACCTTATAGAAAATCAAACTGGAAGAAAAATAAAATGTTTTAAGGACTGATAATGGTGGTGAATTTTTTTCTGATGAATTTGAGAGGTACTATAAAGACCATGGGATTAAGAGATATAAGACTACACCTTATACTCCACAACAAAATGGAGTTATGCGAAAGATTTAATACAGAATGATGATGGAGAGAGCATAGAGTATTATGAGTAGTGCCCCAGCTTGGAGGAGGATTGAAATTTGAGGTTGTCTTGTATGTTACTTGATAAATCATTCTCAAATTTTTTTCTCTTGTTGAGAAAACACCTTTGGAAGCATGGTCCTAGTAAGAGAGCCCTCTGAGACATGTTAGGTGTTTTTGGTACATGAGGCATATGCATATGTTGAATGAGAGAAAAGATCTAAGTTGGAGAACAAGGCTATCAAATGTATTTTTATTGGCTATAGTGTTGGCATAAAAGGATACAAGCTTTGGAATCCTGATATGGAGAAGGTTTTGTACAGTAGAAGTGTAATCTTTCGTGAACTGAAACCTTCTACCTTGGATCTGCAGTCAGAGACAAAGTCTAAAAACAAGAAGGATGTAGTTACAATTCCTCCGACACTAGAGGAAGAGGAATTGAAAATTAAAAATGTACACAGGCCCAGGAAGCTCAAGTAGTTTTGAAGAAGAATAGCCTCACGTATATGAGTGAGGGAGTCTTCGTGAAAAGAAAAATAAATCAGTGGAGTATGGGTTCCCTTTACATTAGATTCTACTTGTGCCTATGCTTTGATTTCTAGCAGTGGTAGAATTTGTAAGAGGCATTTAGAATGTCTGATTCAGACTCTTGGTTGGAAGCCATGAATGAAGAAATGGCATCTTTAGAAAAGAATGATACCTGGAGTTTGGTGCCCTTGCTTGAAGGTAGAAAAGCTATGGGCTGCAAATGGGTATTTAAGAAGAAAATAGGTCTAGATGGCAGTGTGGAAAAGTACAAGGTGAGGTTGGTTGCAAAGGGTTATTCCGGGTAGAGTGGTTTGTTGTAGGAGATTTTTATCTGTGTCAAAAGTGGCATCTCATGAATTTTGCTCACTTACTTGTGATGTATGACTTAGAGATCGAACAGATGGATGTGAAGACAACATTTCTTCATGGTGATCTTGAAATAGAGATTTATATGTCCTAGCCTGAGCACTTTGTGGAGAAAGGTAAAGAGAAACTGGTTTACAAGTTAAAAGAGTCTTTGTATGGGTTAAACAGTCACCTAGAATGTGGTACCAAAAAGTTTGATACTTTTGTATTGTCTTTAGGTTGTAAAGGTCAAAAATCTAATCATTTTGTGTATTAACAAAAGTAGGTAGAATTGCTTGTATTTATCTCTGTTTGACATGTTTGGGTATAGTGTGTGAGTTGATTTCTGATCCTTAAAAGTGGAGTTATTGCAGAGTTTGAAACCTGAAAGATCTTGGGTACACATGAGTATATTACAGGGATGGAAATAACTTGAGGGGAGCTGAGACCTAGTAGAGAACTTTGGCTCAGTCAAAGAAATAGAGTATATGTCAGAATTTGTTTTAGAGATTTTATGAATGATTGCAAAACTACTTGTTCTAGTCTTGCAAGGAATGAAGCCTATTTGTTGAAGACTGTCAAAATATCCTCTTGGGATGGAGGACATGACCAGTGTACCTTATGCTATTGTGGTTGGTAGTCTAATGTATGCAATGGTCTGTACAAGGCTAGACATTTCCCAAGCAGTGGGAGTACTTAGTTGATTTATGGCTAATCCTGGAAGGTCACATTGGGATGCTATGAAAAGAGTATTTAGATATCTGAAGGGCACTTTAGAATTTTATTTGTGTTATCATGGGAACTTAGTTTGAGATACCAGGAGGACTCACCGACATTCAAGGTTATGTGGATTGATTGGGTAGGGACATTGATGATTAGGAAGGAGGTCCACCCGGTGGATCACATTTCATGATGGTGGTGGTACGGTGAGGTTGTGGATGAGTAAGTGGGGTTAGTCACTTTATCCACTATAGGAGTTGGATACATGGCAGCTACACATGCTTGTAAAGAAGCAATTTGGTTAAAACATTTGTGTTCTAACATTGGTTTGATCACGAGGGGAAAATAACTATTTTTTATGATAGTCAAAGTGCAATTTGTCTGGCAAAGAATCCTACTTTCCATGCCAAGACAAAACATATAGATGTATAGTACCACTTTGTACGAGATATGGTGGAGGATGGAAAGGTCATTTTGGAAAAGGTTGATGCTCTGGAGAATGTTGTAGATGCATTGATGAAGCCCGGTAAAGCCTGAGACAAGGTGGTGGTGTACTTAGTCGATGGAGTCTTAGGTGCCCATGAATGTCAGTGGTTTGTTGCTCTAGAGGTGCCTATGTGATCTTCATCAAATTGAGATTTGTTGAAATATGTATAGTACATCTTGGAAATACTAAAGAGAGCCAAGTCGGTGTGACATGCTTTGTGTCTAGCCGACTAGTAGTTGAAACCTTGTTAAAATGTTCAGGTCGTCGAGACCTTGTTGATGTCTTGCCAAAGGAGCCTATCGCTATGACATTTCGTTCGGTGTGACTTTTCTATCTCTCACCGCCCGTGAAGATCTCTTATCAACTATTCGTGTTTATCGGATATAGGGGAGACTTGGCCGAAAGGTTTATCTTTCGGTATGAAGTCTTATCGATATGAATGTCTCGCCGATAG
Source organism: Sequoia sempervirens (assembly GCA_007258455.2). NCBI lineage: Eukaryota > Viridiplantae > Streptophyta > Pinopsida > Cupressales > Cupressaceae > Sequoia > Sequoia sempervirens. The sequence continues at coordinate 28,597 of VDFB02181854.1, forward strand.
TTATCTTTTGGAGTCATCGGGGTAACGAAAGGGGTTGCTATGAACTCTTGGTGACATACGTTTGTCTCACCGATGTTGTGGGATGTGTTCGATATGACTTCTGGCGAATGGTGATCTCGGGGTAACATGGAGGTCTCAGTGTGAAGTATTAGCGAAAGTGATAAGTCTTGCCGACTGTTGGATGTTTCGGTATAACATAAAGAGCTCGATATGATCTCTCAGTGAAGAACAATAGTCTCTCCGATGGAGATTCTATTGTCTATGTGACTTTGGAGCTTCGGTATGATGTTTCACCGATAGCGATAAGTCTTGGCGATAGCGATACAAATGATGGTCATCGGTATGAGGTCTTGGCGACACAGAGAAGTCTTAGCGATAGCTTTCTAGACTCGATGTAACCTCTTGTTGATAGTTTGGACTCTTGGCGATATCGAATGCTGGCTTTGTGGCATCGGGGAGACACGGTTAGTGTCTCACCGACATGCCAACATAGGTTGAACACTTTTGACCAATTGGGTGACTATCCTACATGGTGAGTCTACGACCAATCAGAGAAGCCGAATGGGAACCGCTAGCAGTTGGATTGTTGCGACCGTTACTGAGAGGAAGTTTGATAGACCATGGGCGTCATGGATATACTCAAGAATGGTAGATGCTGTTTGGTTCGATGAATGGATGGATGTTCGATGTTCAGATGAATGGATGAATGAACAGTTCGGTGTATGGTCAGTGTGAATTTGATTCAGAAAGAATTGTAACTTGAATGTTCTGTATAAGGTTGGTCAATTGAATATGTTGTTGTAAATTGACATCAGAAAGATAAGTTTGATCTCTGTATGTAATCTCCATTACTGTAATAAAAAGTAACTTCTCTTGGTGTGGTGGGTTTTTCTCCTGTAAGGGTTTTCCCACGTAAATCTGGTGTTCATGTGTGTTTATTATATTTTATGTTTCTGTTATTGCTTTCAAGTGTATCTTAACTGGACTGTAATTGAAAATTTAAAGGTATCTCTACATTCTTCCCTGTGGTTTTGACGTTAGGAGAGTTACTTCCGCTTCCTTACAAAGTTAGGATAAGTCTTTAGAATTAGTTAGAAACTAGTTGTTAAGATCCACTCCTAAGAGCTCCTGAAGGAGCTAAATTGCAACCAAAAGTCATTGTTTACAGTGCAAAACCCCTCCAATTCGTGGAAACATCCTTATCGCATATAGCTCTAAGACTCACCTAGTTCAATAATTGAAATATTAAATGATACAAGAAGTAACATCAATGACCTTGCCCATCATTTTTGGCGTTGTTTCCGAGGAATTAAAATATCTAGCTATTTAAGTTTGAAGCCTTAGTGTTTTTATTAGAGGTGAAAAATGGGTTTTGAAGGGGCCCAGAACCCTTTACAAAAAGGATCAGCTAAAGCAAAAAGGAAACAACATTACACAACCATCAGCCCAATGACAACAAACCACCAACCAAAAGCGGTAAAAATGGCCGCACACCACTGCATGGTGTTCGAATTTCCAGCGGCTTCCATCACTGGCGACAGAAGCCCCGTCCCATAACCCCAGTATTAGAAACCTCCATACCTAAGGCCCCAGCCTAATTTTTCAATCTATTTCTAGTCCTAACCCCAGGCCCACTATTTTTTACCTCACAACTCAAAACAAAACCTTTAGCAACACCCTTAGTAGCAACATAATCCCCCCAGTCAGCTTACTTTCAGCAGCCACAACATCAGCAAACAAAATTTCCTTTCTCTTATTAGGGGAGAAAGCCATCGCAGAGTCTGACCTAGTCAAGACTTTAGGAGATTCTCCACTCTTCATAATCACATTCCAAATTTTGTCAATTTTCTCCTCAAGGGATAACATTCTTGCCTCCATACTTTGTTTCAGATTGATAGCTTCCTCTGCCACAGTATTAGCAATAGTATTGAGACCAGCCATTAAATTATCAATTTGGCTTTGGATCAAAGGGTCCTCAGCCTTGCAATTAATGCTTCTAATACGAACATTAGTCCTATTGATCTCACGAAAGAACCATTTAAAAAGTTTAAAAAGCACATTGACATTGTCATGGGCTAAACCCAACACATCAGAAAGATCCTCCCTATCAAAGTTTTCAATGCGATTTCCCACAACAACATCCTCTTTAAAATAACTCTCATGGACCTTATACTCAAAAGCATCCTTACCTTTACTAGCAGTGACAGGAGACTTCATCTTACAAATGGAATTGGAAATTTTCTCCGCAATAGCCATCCTCTTCTGAATCCTCTTAGCATCTGCTTTCATAGCTCTCACAGCTTGTTCACCACCCATAGCTCTAACATTCTGCTTAGGCAACCCAATGACAACACTCAGAACATCCTCACCATGGAAGCCACTAGCCACAGAGAAGGGGGCATTCTTCTCCAGATGTTGACTCAAAACCCTTCTCTTCCGACTTCCCTCCTCAGGATCCTGCACAAGTCTAGACGCAGGGGGAGGAGAAGAAGCTTCCCCATAAAGATCATTTTTTTCTTTTTCCCCCTTAGAAGGAACAGTCACCTCCACATCATAATTGCAAGTCATATAACCCACTTCCTCATTCAATTTCCTTTTCCCGGATTTACCCTGAATAGGGGATATGGGGCCCTCCTCCAAAGAGGCATACGAGTCAGGGACATAATCAACATCATCATCCCTTTCCAACTCAAAATATTTATTTAACATAAGCCTCCTCTTCCTTGGTTTCTTAGAAGCCCTTTCCTTACCCAACTTAGTTTCATAACCCTCCCCAGCTTTAGCCTTCAGAGTAACCAGAGTTTTCTGGACATCATGAGCTTTAACATGTTCATATATCAAAAGAATCAACTCTGCATGTAGGACAGGGTTTTTGGGATTCTTCCTATGCTCTTTAATCCCACAGTCCATAGACACTAGCAAATAATAGGGAAATGACACCCATTTTTTGTGCCTAAAATGGTTAAGCAATAGAAAATGGTAATTGTTAATTGTCGTGTACCTTCCTTCCAGGGTTACAGACCTTGTGATTTCTTCGACAACATCTCGCCAAAGAGCCTTCAAGGAATTCCTCAAATACCCACCACTCTTTGTAGGCTTCAAGTCATCACTCTCATTCTTCTTAAAGAAAAGAGACATCGCAGCCAGTGACTCTTTCTTATCCCTATACACCTTCATACCCTTAATCAGAAGGCCAGTAATCTGGGCTATGAACTCCTCATCCACTACAATTTCCCTACCACCCAAGTCCAGGGTTCTCCCTTTCCACCCTTTCTCAACCAATTCAGTAACATGAGTATTATTGCCATGCAATTTCTCCATGAAGGGAGTTAGGCCACCCTTTTCTAAAATTTCCCACACTTCCTTTCTCTGCTTCGCAGTATCATAGGATTTGGGCTCAGCATGATTTTTGTCCTCACCCATGATGATGGAAAACAGAGACCAAGCACTCAACAGGAAACTCGAAAGGAAGTAGCAAACACCACTCAGAACCGAATAATCCAACAAAAGACTCTAGAAGCTTATGCAGCTAACACCCACAATCCGTGTGAAGGAAACCATAGGACATACATACCATAATGAATTCGAACTCCACACCATATGACAACCTTTCCTCAAAATCATAACCATACCCTCCTTCCTAATGATATGCCACCATGTGAGCAAGGACGTGCACACCTTGAAGAATAAATTAACTTTCATTTATAACAATAGTCATGGCCTCATAAGGGATGGGGTCATTTAAATCCCAAACCTTACTATCTCTAACACCAAAGTTAGTGAAGAAATCAGCTAACTTACTTCCCTCTCTCAAAATATGGGAAATATAAACATTATCAAAGGATTTACTAATTTCAATGGAATCCTTGATCAAGGCCTCAATTGTCCAAGATGAAGGAGATAAATTCTTCAAATTTTTAATAATGTTCAGAGAGTCACCTTCCAACCAAATCTTCCTATACCCTCTTCTTTGAGCCAGAACAAGACTATGATACGGAGCCACCGCATCCACACCTTAGTGTTGATAAGGAATCTGACAGTTTAGATTGTGGATGAGACGAGCTAGAGACCCTCTAGGAAGATTTCTTCCACCAAATATGAATTTTAATCAAGAACAAAAAGTTCAACAATATCAGATTGAAAATCAACAAGTGAATCAAGAACAACATCAAGAAGAAATGGTTGACCAACTAGGAAATGATCCTCCACCAAATAATGGGACCTTTTCCTATCCTATTAATTTGAATATATGGAATGATGAACCTCCTATGAAAAACATTTCACCTTCTATATTACCTACCTTTATGGGAAAAACTTCTAAGGATCCTGATAAATTTCTCTTTAAGTTTAAGGTTTTATGCCATACCTATGACTATACAGCTCATAACCAGAATTTAAAATTATTTCCTTCTACATTGAAAGAGTCAGCTTTACGCTGGTTCATGGGTTTAGGTGTAGGAACAATCTCAACTTGGAAGGAAATGGAAAATGAGTTTTCGGATAAATATCAAGATTATTGTCGAGTAAGAGATAGGAAAGAGGAGTTGTTTCAAATGAGACAATTGGAAGATGAAATCCTAGAAGATTATGCTGATAGATTTCATTTTGTGCATAATAGGTGTGGTAAGGATTTGGATAATGAGATTAGTAAGACAATTTTTTTGAAAGGAATTGATGATGAATCTAGAGAATCTTTGAATCTTATGGGGAAAGGAGACATTAATAAGCTTTCTTTAGAAGAAATTGTTGAGATATGTAGAAACTACTCTAGGACTAGAGTAGGGACTAGAAACTCCCAAAGAAACAAAGTTCTTACTCCTAATGTATCTCAATTAATGGAAGAAATTGCAATTTTGAAAATTGATTTACTCCTTCATCTCAACATTGAAGGAGATAAAATACTACTGAGCCTTTATCCATTTATTGTTCCAAATGTAGAGGTAAACATCTTTTGAGAGAATGTCCATTAAATCAAATTGATCTCTGTGAAATCTGTGAAAAACATCATGCAACAAGTTCTTGTAGCCTTTTACTTGGAATTAAGAACCATTTGAAGAAACAACCTGAAGTAGAAGAAGAACTTAACTATGTTAGACAGAGACCCTAGAATATAGGATATAATGCTAATCAAGGGCAATATGGTCCTAGGACTAATTGGAATCAAAATCCTTGGCCAAATGCAAACTAATGGACTCCTCCTTGTTAAAAAGCGCAGGACAATTGAGAGGGGGGTGAATCAATTGTCATAAAAATTCAAACTTAAATATTCAACACTTATGAATTCCACAACCACACTATTTTGTTATTAAGTATGAGCATGAAACACAAATAACATAAAGTAAAATCAACACAATGAACACTAGATTTTTATGTGGAAAACCCAATGAGGGAAAAAACATGGTGTGGATTAACTCACAATATAAAGAGATTATAAAATGAATACAGAGGCTCACTTCAAAGGGCTCACTACACAGAAGAGGACTCACTGTCCAAATACAAAGGCTCACTGCCTAGAGAAAGGATTCATTGTCCAACAGGAAGGCTCACTGCCTATTGATACAAAAGAGAACAAAAGATCCACCACAACAATTAACACACATCCATAGCCTTGATCAAAAGATTGTAGAAACCTTCAACTCAATTCCTTCAAGAATATAACACAATGAAGTACTACTGCCTCAACTCACTCACACACACTTCTACTCTTTTTATTTGTGGCTTACTTCATCACTTTGCATCTCACAAATTATTCCCAAATCGACTTAGATTTATACCATCTTTAACCTTAGAAACTTTCTCCAAGGTCAGCCACATAAGCTTCATTTCATGAAATTCAAATTAGGTCAGAAACTCAACATTCCCATGGTGGAAAAGAATGAGAGTTGACCAATAAAACATTTATCCAAGACCAAAATATAATATCTTTGATCAACCACACACTTCCTTAGTTAAATTTTAATTTTTCAAATGAAGTGTAAACACCAGGTCGACCAAACTTAATGAAAACACAAATGAACATTGATGTACATGCTTCCCAACAAGAATATGACACATGGATGATGCAAAATGCTTCATTATGCATGAGAACACATCTCATATTCCTTCAGATACATCCGCAACAAATGTAACAATCTTTGAACACCGAACTCCTTCCATCAATCCATCTAGACTGTGCAAACACATATAGTAACACTGGAACTTGACTTCTGGATCACCAAACCACAAACTTCTTTTCCAGAACCAAGAGAACACCATTACAAGACTCATTCCATATCTGTAAGATCTAAAATAGAACAACGGAGGACTGTAGAGCAAAAAAATTATCCCAGTCCATAGAAGACCAACTCTTCCAAAATAGTTCACACACCGGTGAACGTAACTTTCATATACCATCAAACCAAAAGCTAAAACTTAGGAGATATCACCATTAGAATACCTTCATATCCACGCAAGCATAGAATCAACATAGAAGAAATGTGGAGCACATACTAGAGCACATTTTGAACACATTCATCACTCTGACTTCTCTCTTTATTAATTTTCTCAAAATCACTTGGAAACTCATCAATTCAACACATTTGCAACATCATAAAGATAGCTCCATGTACTCACAACATCTCAATAGCATCTCAGCTATACCGCGTAAAAGATCTACAGCATGTGTAGTATTATTTGACATCACTGACAACATTAATGGCAATGCACCACCAATCTTGCTCCTTAGCACAGCAATCTCAGCACAATGTTGAGTGGAAACACGCGGTCGCTGAAAAACCATCAAAGCGGCATCATGCAATATTACGGGAGAACACCTTCTCTTCTTTGCTACTATTTTTCACATGAATTTCTCCCCCCCTTTGACATCAATGGAAAAGATCAAAACTCTGATCACTCCCCCTTAGGAGTGCACCCATTCAACTCATACTACAACAATGAAAACCTTTTCTACTCTCCCTATGGAGTAGACCCATTCATCAGTCCAGATAAATGAAGAATTTGTCAATTCTTGGTGATGCACCTTCATGTGCACCTAGTTCAGAGGGCCAATGACCCCCAACTTCTCCCTAAGATACTCAAAAGTATCCTTTGGAAGATCCTTAGTAAATATATCTACAATTTGTTCCTTTGTTGTCACATATTCTAGCCTGGCTTCATTTTTCAACACCTTCTCTCTTAGGAAATGATATCTAATAGATATGTGTTTTGTTCTTGAATGCATAACCAGATTCTTTGAAATATTTATAGCACTTGTGTTGTCACAGAAAATAGGAATAGGATCATCACATATTACTCCAATGTCTTCCAAAGTTTGCTTCATCCATAAAACCTGTGTGCAAGAGGATGTTGCAGCAATATATTCTACCTCTGCAGTGGATAAAGAAACCAAGTCTTGTTTCTTACTCAACCAAGAAACCAATATTTTTCCAAGAAAGAAAGCACCCTCACTCCAATACTCTTCCAATCATCCACACAAATAGCCCAATTTGCATCGGTATAAGCACTCAAGGTGAAATCAACACCCTTAGGATACCATAAGCCATAGTCTAGTGTATCTTTAAGATATCTAAATATCCTCTTCATAGTTGTAACATGTGCCTCTTTAGGATCTGCTTGAAATCTGGCAACTAGACATAATGCATGCATAATATCTGGTCTGGTAGCAGTAAGATACAACACTCCACCAATCATAGATTTGTATTTGCTCTGATCAATTTTAGTAGATTCATCATCTTTACTTAGCTTACATCTAGTTACCATAAGAGTACTAACCAGTTTGGATTCATCCATTCCAAACTTCTTCAACAGCTCTTTTACATACTTAGATTGTGAAATGAATATCCCTTTATCAGTTTGATTCACTTGAAGACCAAGAAATAAATTCAACTCACCAATCATGGACATTTCAAATTATTTTTGTATTTCTTTAGCAAATATTTTACACATGCCTTGATTTCCACCAAAGACGATATCATCAACATATAGAACTACTATCAACATTTTGTTACCTTGCACTTTGAAGTATAGATTGATGTCAACAAAGCCTTTGTTGAATCCTCACTTTGTCAAGTATCTATCTAATCTTGCATACCCAGCTTTGGGAGGTTGCTTCAGTCCATACAACGCCTTCTTCAACTTACAAACCATATCTGGTTTGTCGGATAAATCAATGTAGATGTACAGACACATTACACCACTAGATTAACATTAAGTTTAATTTGCAAGCCTAGATTGATGTGATAATTTCATTAAACACATTTTAATGTTGAATTAGGAGAAATGGAGTTTATTAAGTCTAGAAAAGCGTGAAATTCCTTTACAACACTTTACAACACCTTTACAAGACATCATTAAATGCATTTGAAAGGGTCCAAAACCTAGTGTGGATGTGAAAAACACCTCACAACACCAAATTAAGGCCTTATTAAGTCTAGTTTATCATCAATTATTCCCCAAATCAAGCAAGTTTCCTTTTTTCTATGGTACACAAGTAATGGACCAAGTATTGCAAATAGTGACCGGATTCGAGATGCTATCTATGCTGGATGGATTTTCAGGATATAATCAAGTGGAGGTGAGTGAGGGTGATCAACATAAACCTATTGTCACCACTCCATGGATTACTTTTGCTTATCGTAAAATGCCTTTTGGTTTGATCAACGCCAGCGCTACATTTCAAAGAGCAATGGACTTGGATTTTCGCAATGTCATGGGTAAGTTCATTATGGTCTATCTTGATGACTTGACAATCTTTTCAAAGAATCATCAAGATCATTTTCATCACTTGCAGCAAGTTCTTAAAAGGTGTCGGCAACACAGTATTTTTTCCAACCCCAAGAAATCAATCTTTGGGGTTATCGAAGGTAAACTCCTTGGTCACATTGTGTCTAAGGAAGGTATTAAAATTGATCTAGAGCAGGTCAATTCAATTCAAGGTCTTACTTTACCTTAAAGTAAGATGATCATCCACTCCTTTGGGAAGGTGAATTTCTTGTGGAGATTTGTTCCAAACTTCACAAAAAGGACATGTCATATCATTGATATGATGGAAATTAAATCTATCTTTCATTGGAGTGTAGAGGGAAAAGCTACATTCAACGACATCAAGGAGGCAATTCCACATGCTCCAGTCCTAGTCTACCAAAACTACACTAAGGACTTTATCATGTATAGTTACACTTTTGAACATACAATATCTACAATATTGGTGCAGTAGAACAATGAGGGGATTGAATCTCCTATAGCATTAATGAGTTATCCATTGAAGGCTCGTGAGTTGAAATACTCACCAATATAGAAGTATGCTTTTTTTGTGGTTAAGGTAGTTAAGCATTTCCTATTTTACATCCTTAACTCACATGGTGTTGCATTAGTTCCTAATTCCATGGTCAAGTCAATCTTGATTCAACAGGAATTTGGAACCAAAAGAGGTAATTGGATTTCCAAGTCAAGAATATGACATGGAGATCAAACCCACTAAGTTGGTATGTGGGAAAGGCTTGTGTTAGCTTATCACTGATAATAAACCAAAATAACTATCAAATGATGAGGAAGAACATGTTTAGGATGTTTTCCCAATCTTTTTTGATAACACGACTGATGAATGGTATACAAATATTGCACCTTTTCTTACTTATGGAGAATTTCTTGAGCACCTGTCATTCAAGGAGAAAAGGATAGTCAAGCTCAAGGCTATGAACTTTGTCCTTTGGGACAAAAATTTGTATAAGAGGAGTCTTCATGGTACCCTTCTACATTGTGTAGATAAAGCACAACAAAGAAAGTTGTTGGAATCATTTCACAACTTAGCATGGGGAGGATACTTCTCAACACCATTTACTGCTCACAAGATCTTCCAAGAAAAATACTATTAGCCCACACTCTTTCAAGATGCATACAACTGGGTATGTAAGTGAGTTATGAGACCAATTTGTGGGGAAACCCAAGTTAGCAACACTTCCCCTCAAGCCTGTGATCATTAAAGAACCCTTCTAGTAGTGGGGTATTGATTTCATTGGTACAGTTAATCCACCATTTAGTGCAGTGCATATCTATGTTCTCAGGACAACTGACTATTTCATGAAGTGGGTGGAAGCCATTTCGGTTAAGCATGCTACTTCAGAAGTAGTATGTAATTTTCTTAAGGAAAACATCATTTCAAGGTTTAGAATTTTGAATAAGATTGCAATGGATAATGCTACTTCCTTCTCAGCCAATGAGAACAAAATTTTCCTTCAAATATGGGATCTGTTGGAAATATGTGCCTCAAACTATACAGGCTGAAACCTCCATTAGAGCCAAGTCGGTGTGACATCTTCATTTTCTGGCCAACTAGCAGTTTGATTCATCATGTTTTGCATAGGTCGTTGTGACCTTGGAGGAGTCTTTTCGAATGGTTACTGTGAAGACTATCGTTGTAACGAGTACTTGTTATGACCTCATAGC
>VDFB02181858.1:0-11517 GCA_007258455.2 Sequoia sempervirens
ATGGAATCAATGTATAGGATTAAATGGATAAGGATAGGGGATAACGTGGAATTAAATAATGGAAGAAAAAGGTAAGGGACATTAATTAGACTAAATTAATTAATTAATTGAGAATTAATTAATTAATTTAGTTGGAAGATTTTGGGATAAGGCTAGACATAATTAAATAAATATAAAATTTATTTAATTAAAGGTGGGGAATAAAGATAATGGATAAATTAATTAAATAAATAATAAATATTTAATTAATTAATTGGCTAGGATAAAGTGGGATAAAGGTGATGGAAAAATTAATTAAATAAATAAATATTATCTCATTAATTAATGGGATAGGATAAGCTAAAATGAGGTGTGGTTGGGTTAGGACATTTTTAGGTGTCTGCAGTTAAATTTGTATATTTATGTCATTTTTATGGTAAAGGCATTTCCTCTATGAGAGGAATCAACCTAACTTCTTATATCGATAACTTAGACCATTCAAGAAAGACACAAAGTGATAAAATTAATATTAATCATTTTAGAACAGTTTTCATGCTAATGACCACCAAATTTTGACATTGAAACTTAAAAATTATACTATGAAACTTCAATAGTTTAACCTGTAACATGTGGCTTTGAATAAGGAGGAGGAACGTGTGTGGTTTTTGATGGAGCTCTGTTTCACCAGATATCTCTTTCACAATATCATTAACAAGAAAAAAAATTCACTAATGAAAAGGTTATTGAAACAATATATCATGGTCACCACCCATCCATACCCAAAGCTTGAGAATGTTTTCAAAACCCATAGAGGATTCCTATTTAAAGCTCCAATTTATATGAAAGCGATGTGATCCAATCACTATGTAGGAGAAACTACTAATCTATTTGGGAAACACAAGAGAGGTTCACATCATGTTGGGGCTTGCCACTACCACTAGAACTAAAAAAATGGTCTAATGGATTGAGTTGATTATTAGGTATACACAAGAATGAATATGTTGGAAAGAAAAAATTTAAACTCTTAAATAAATGTGACCGATGCATGAAAAACTAGATGAGCCAAAAACTTTATCAATACCCTTTCAGTGTGTACCTTCTAGAAAGCCTTAGAATAGGCCACAGATGACCATCAAAGAATAAAAGAGAATGTAATTTTGTTATATTTTGATAGTGCAATTTCCCTCACAAAAAACATGTAAAATATGGAAGTGTAATCATGATACTAGATAAACTATTTAACAAAATATCACTACAAAAGTATATGGTAAAGTGTATAATATTAGTGTCCAAGAAAGGATATTTTGTTAGAATATTATTTTTATAGCTTCACCAACAACCATATATATATATAATGCAAAAGATAAAGTGTAACATGTTAACCATCTAATACATGGCTTAAAAGGAGACATTATGTCAAATAGTCCATATGCCCCATTTTTGTTCTATTTAATACCATTTAAATTCATTTCTCTTATTACATTTTGATGGATTAAATATTGAATGCACACAAGATAATTGAGAGGGGGGGTGAATCAATTGTACATTAAAACATCCAAACCCTCATAAACATTCAAATCCACAACTTAATTAACCCTTAATCCATTAGAATGATTTAGCATGAAAGCAAATAATAGAAACTGAAACATCATAATACATCTCCTTCATAGAGAATAAAAAATATGTTCCCTAGGGCATATATCCTATCACCTACTAGCAATGGTTAGCCCTATCTCCTTTTGATAGTCTCAGTGATGCCCCTCGAGGTGGCCCCATAATAATTGATCTCCTTGGCCTCTTTGATCTAGTTGATCTAGATCTTCTAACCCTTGGGTGATCTATATCTAGGTATACAAAACTTGTACATTCTTTTAATTTAACAAAACATGGAGAATTTTTGCTTAGCTTTGGTCTTATAATAGATTTAACTTACCAAAACCCTATACACTTAACCCTAACACCTATACACTTAACCCTAAACTCTATACCCATAGCCCTAAACCCTAGATACCCTATATCATCAACCCTAAACCCTATCCATCAACCCTAAACCCTACACTTATCCCTAGGCCATAACTTGCCTATACACTCTCTTCTCTAGACCTTTATAACTTCAACCCTCAAGGATCATATACCCTAAACCCAAACCTTATCACTCAATCTTATACTCTTAAACTCTAAACCCTACACTCATCCCTAGGCCATAAAACCCATATACTCTACCCTAAACCTTATAATTCGGGTACGGGCAAGAAGCTGAGTCCACTTTTGGCCACATTTAATGGAAGTGTTTTCCTTTGATTTTCAAATTTTGACACATTTGACCTTAAAATTTGAAGCACTTAGAGATGGAATCTTGAAAAAATTCACTAATCATAAAATGTGTACCAGTTTAGTTTCCAAATATGTAATTTATTTCCAATAATTCGTGATGATACAACGTAAATTGATTTTTACAGGGCGCTTTAAAAACCACTATTTAAAAAGATTTTTACTATACCATGCACATGTATGTCATCCATATTTTGACCTAAACAATCATATTTTCTAAATCCTTTGCTTAAAAGATTTTTAACTCCACTCACACGCTTCCATATTTTTGTAATTTTTTGTTAATTTTGTATTTGGCTATATTTGGTGTTTTAAAAAATCATGTATATCAAGTATGATGACCTAAACTTATGATTTTTTTAATTTATTTTTAAATTGAAAATAATTTTCTGTAAGGACAAGCTCTAATAACTGCTTGTGAAAAACGTTAAATGTTGATAAAAAGTTATTTAAATACTAAAAAACCTTGATAATTCAAGTTTATGGACCTGCTTAATCAGAAATTAAATGAAAAATAAAAATAATAATACAATTGTAAAAAAATTACATATTTGGAATCTACATTGTCTAATCTATAATGGTTTTTAATTTCATTGAGAAACTCTACAAAAAGCCTTCAAATGTATGCCCAAAGTCAGTATTTTTTTGTGACATTGCTAGGACCTTCAACTTGCAGGTCAAACCAAGTCCAAGGCCTAGGTTCGGATCCCAAAACCTTTTCCCAAACCCGTCAACAAAGCAAAAACCCAGCCTACATTTCAAATTTTTAAAAATGAGATCCCATTTACTAAATGGGATCCCGTTTTCTTTATAAACGGGATCCCGTTTCCAATTTACCTGTTGAAAATGGAACGAGATCTTGTTTAATAAATGGGATCCTATTTACTAGTGGATCTGTTTAAAATGGAACAGGATCACGTTTAGTAAACGAGATCCCATTTCTTAAACAGGATCTCGAGTTATTTTTTACCGTTATTTTTAATTTACTGTCAAAAAGGGGCATCTTAGGTCTGAGAATTATTTTGTATAGCCGACTGCGACATATTCCCTATTTTCTATCACCCTTTTTCTTGTTGAAGCTCTTCAAGTTGGGATTTTTTTCAACTTTGAAAGGAGTCATCATTGGGACACTATGACAAAGGAATTTTGTTGAATTGCTACTTGTTTTCAAAGGAGGAAAAGGAATTTTATTTAATTGCTACTTGTTTGAAGGAGGAAGAGAAATTTTGTTGAATTGCTATTTGTTTTCAAAGGAGGAAGATGAATTTTATTTGTTTGCTATTTGTTTGAAAGAGGAAGAGAAATTTTGTTGAATTCCTATTTATTTTCAAAGGAGGATGCAAATTTTTGTTTAATTGAGCCACTTGTTTGAAGGAGGGAGAGAATTTTTTTGCATTTGCTATTTGTCTTCAAAGGAGGAATCTAGGAATTTTATTTATTTTCTATTTGTTTTAAGGAGGAAGAGAAATTTTGTTAAATTCCTATTTTTTCTCAAAGGAGGATGAGAAATTTTGTGTGATTGAGCTACTTGTTTGAAGGAGGAAGAGAATTTTTGTGCAAATACTACTTGTTTGAAGGAGGAAGAGGAATTTTGTTTAATTGCTACTTGTTTGGAGGAAGAGGGTTTTTGTTAAATTACTACTTGTTTGAAAGATGAAGAGGAAATTTGTTCAATTGCTACTTGTTTGAAGGAGAAAGAGGAATTTTGTGAACAATTGCTACTTGTTTGAAGGAAGAACATACAAGGAAGACTCTCAAGTTTTTGACATTCATTTGTGTATACTTCAAAAAAATTCAATCATGGGATCACAATGTCAGAATAAGAGAAAAGATAGGAAGGTATTGACCCCTGAAGAAATTCAAGCAAAGAGAGAGAAGGAGAAACAACGACAAAGAGGAAGAAGAATGAGAATTCAATCAATGAATGATGGTGAAGCATCTAATTCCACAACTATTGAAGATAAAACATTAAGGATACCATGGATGTAGATGATGCAAACTTCCAAGAGGTGAATGTGGAAACTAATATGAATATACAAACTACTCCTGGTATGTCTTCAAATATCCCTTCCAATGCTATGGAGAATGTTTCAATAGGCACAATTCCAGGTACGTCTTCAAATCCATCTTTGAGTCTCATGGAAATGGTATTTATTAGAGATTTAGAAAATGTTGGATATCACAATGATGTCATTGATAATATTCAATGAGTTCAAGATTTGAGTCAAATAGTTGTTGAAAAAGAAAATGAAAATTATACTTTTATTGAAAATGAGAATGAAAACTGTTTTGTTGTTGAAAATGAAAATGTAAATCCTTTTAATGAAAATGAAAACCATTTTGTTATTGAAAATAAAAATGAAAATGAAAATGAAAATGAAAATGAAAATGAAAATGAAGATGAAGATGAAGATGAAAATGAAGATGAAGATGTAGAGATGAGAAATGATATAAGATATGAGGATGAGAAATGAAAGTAGAAATGAAAATGAAAGTAGAAGAATGAAAATGAAGGATAGAAATAGGTTTTGTGAATATATTTTTTTAAATTGAGAAGTGATGTTTGGATAAATCTCTTGGTAAAGTTCTTGGAGACAAATGAACACATGATAATGTTACATTGCAAATCAATTTTCTATTAAAACTTTGGAGTTCAAATGTCAACTAATGAAGTGCAGTCGTAGGAATGTAATAGGAAAAATAATGAAAAAGTTAGGCTTTTTTGTTAAACAAAGAAGAAAAGATCAACCAGTAAACATGCTATGTCTACTATTGCTAGTGCCATTTAGTCTATTGGAAAAAAATAGTAGATCTAAAGATAAGAATGCAACAAGAAGAGCTATAACAACTGCTTTAGTTAATAAAGCAACTTTGAATAAAATAATGGTAATCAATATTAGTGAAGTTTTTAAAATACATCCTAAAACATTTCTAAGAGTAATGAAAGAAGAGAAGTATAAATAGTCTATCGACCAATGTTGGAGTTCAATGGATTGCTCCAAGGTGATATGGGAGTTAAGATGTGAAATTCGTCGTTGAAAATGTGTATAGTAATACTAGGGTATCATCTAATGCTAGAGATGTGTGTTTAAGAATTAAGGGGTGGGGTCCAAAGTTTGTGATCCTCATCAAAAACACCTATTAGATACAACACAAACTGAATTTTATAGAAATTTTTGTGGTGATTTAGTGTTACCTGGTAATATTAAAATAAGTCAAAGGTCTTTTGAAAAATGTAAACCATGGTATGTAAAAATTAATAAAGAACATATATCTTGTTGTAAAACACATGATCAATTTCATTATTTTGTCTTTTCATTATCGTTGCACTTTGCACTTCTTTATGAGAGATTATGGGAATGTGTCTGGTATTATGCCACTGAAACAATAGGGGAGTTTATGTCAAGGTTTGACATGAAGATCTAATGAAAAATTATTTTATTTAAGTTCTTGTATTTCTAGACAATGCACTAGTTGTGGAAATCTTCCATTCTTAAGAGTTTGCATGCATGAAAGTGTTGATAATGATTTTGGAAAACAATTAGTTGATGTTAAAATATTTAAGAATGTTAACTATTCTCTAAAAGATGGAAAATTTGGGAAACGTTGTGATTTAATTACAAAAAAATTTAGTGTACATGCATTCATATTAGAATTTAAGAATAAGATTGTACCAAAATATGTGATGCACTCTCAACATGCTCGATGGTTTGATGGCCAATTTCACGCGTGTAGGAAAACATTTCTAATTGGTACTATACTTTCAATGGTTGATTTTGCAGAAAATTATACTCTAGCTCCGCAAGAGGAAATTCAATCACAGTATTATAATTCAATGCAAGTAGCTATGTTTTTACATATTGTTTATAGACATGCAAATGATAACAAAGATGATGATAGAAATTTTTTGAGGGAGTATCATTTTTATTTAAGTGACAACCGGTTACACTCGTTAGAGTTTGTTC
Source organism: Sequoia sempervirens (assembly GCA_007258455.2). Lineage (NCBI taxonomy): Eukaryota > Viridiplantae > Streptophyta > Pinopsida > Cupressales > Cupressaceae > Sequoia > Sequoia sempervirens. Next base: position 6,276 of record VDFB02181858.1, read on the forward strand.
AATACTATTTCAATATATTTTATAGAAATTTAAGAGAAAGAGGAATCCAGATGACAAAACACCTCATATGGTTAGATAATTGTACAAGGCAGTTCAAGAATGCTCGAATGTTCTATTGGTTAAGTAGGGTTCACAAGGAACTTAATGTCGAACATATATGGAGTTTTTTTGAAGATGGGCATGGTAAAGGAGAACATGATGGAGTTGGTGCATGTGTCAAAAGAATTCTTGCTAGAGAAAAATTTAAATTCAAGGATGCAGTAAAATTTAATGATGCACGTGGGATTGTGGATTGGTGCAATACAAGATTATCTGCACCTGGTTTGAGTGAGTACTCTACAATTCGTTGATTATTTTGGTTGGTTCAAGAAGAGAACATTCTAGCTAGAGTTGACTGTGTGACAATCGGTGGATCTACTAAATGGAATTCATTTAAGAGTTTGACAACAAGCACATGGACTATCTGGACAAGGGAGCTTGTATGTTTTTTTTAGTTTTGTATCTTAGGAGATTGGGAAGCATGTGAAAATATAGAATTTGTTGAAGAGTGGGAGCAAAGATCGTTGACACCTGCACAAGCACATGATCACTATGAAAGAACTATTGAAGATAATTATGATCAAGTGTTTGCATCTGAAGACTATGACCGTATTTTAGACCTTGTACAAGAAGGTAATTTAATTCAATTTATTTCACTTTATTAAGTTATTTTTTATTACTAAATTATTTATATGGATACACACAAGTTATTAAATCAAATTTTGTTTGCAAGACATGTGTATGTTGTTGCACCTGAGGAGAATGAAGAGGAAACAAAATATTGGTTGGCTCATTGTGTGGAGACTAAATATAAGTTAATAGCATCTTGAGAAGATGATGGTGGCTATCATTATCCAATAGGTATGGTGATCCCCTTAAGACATCTCCTTAAGAAAATTTTGATAGCAAGTTTTTGATCCCCTTAAGAAAATTTTTAGAACAAGTCTTTGATCCCTTAAGAAAATTTTGAGAGCTTATTTGATGATGGTTATTATGTTTTTCAATGGGATTAGTGGTAGTTGTTGGCACTTGGCTACTAAAATACCTTATAAGGAAGAATGGTATGCCTACATTCAAAGATTATAAAACACATAAAAAGATTATACACTATTCACATTTGGTGGTGGCAATAAATATAAAACTAGATCAGTGTTGTGGAAGACCTACAAATAAAGTGTTATGGATAATTTCTATGGAAGAGCATGAGAAAATCATAGATGCATTGCAAAAAAAAGAGGATGCAGATGGTACAATGGAATAAACTACATTAAATATAGTTTTAGTTTTATATTGTCCTTTTAAATAGATTAAATACATGTTTTGATATTGGTCAAGTGTGTTATTAGTTGAAATTGATTCTAGAATTGTCATTTTATAGATCCTTAGCCATCATCACAAAAGGAGGAGTCCATCGCGATTCAACCTAGACAACATGGAATACTTGGTAAAAATAGGTAATTATTAGTTAAATTATATTTAAATACATGTTTTGATTGTATATTGATATTGCTTGTACATTAATAGTTAAAATTGATTTATTATCCTTTTTTGTATCCTTAAGCCATCATCACATTGATCTCATACTTTGAAACAAAAAGGAGAGGATGTCTGGATTCAACCTACACACATATATGGAATACTTTTAAATACAAGTACTTGAGTTATGTACATATAGATAGTTTTATATAAATTAAAATATGTATGTTTTGATGATTTCATTGATATTGATTGTACCTTTTTTATATCAGGTGGTGTGAAGACCTACTACATTCTAGGCACGAGTTTGAGATTTTCTTGAGATGGCATATCTAAATTTTGTAAACATTGTTTTGAGATGAAATATATGTACATACATACTTACAGAATTAAACATTTTGTACAAATTACAAATTCATGTACATACAATTATAATCTATGTACTTTTATGTATCAAGAAATCAATATTCTATATATTTTTGTTTGTTAAATGTGCATGTTTTCCTACTTTAAAACTTTATATTTGATTGTATAATCATTGAATATCATGTATAAATTATGTTAAATCAATTATATCCTTAAGGCGTCATATTAGGACCCCTTAAAGACTTTTACCAAGGCGTGTCATCTTAGCACATATCCTAAATATTATACTTAATTATATCATTTTGTTATAATGAGTCACCTTAAAGTATAATACTTGTTTATATCACTTAATGTTATGCTTAATTATACTCTTCTTTGATCCTTAAAGACATCATTATTAGGACCCCTTAAGAACATCCCTTAAAGACATTTTGTATTTGTTGGCGGATAGTCCGATTGCTCCCCTTAAGTTAAATGACATGGACTAACCCTCGATGGATCGTTAACTCGGCAATTATATAGAACGTGTTAACAAAGTCGATCTTTTGATTTGCAATGACAACTATGGGCCAACAATTGGTATCAAAGCCAAAAGGTGTTAAGGTTGAATCCCCTCGAGGTATCTTTGAGGGAGTTTAGCGAATGGTGACCTCCCTCGGGGATTAAGTGACATGGACTAGCAGCCTCTCATGGATCAGATTAACTCTAGCGGTTGTATTGGGCATTAACGAGTCAATCTTTTGGTGCAAAAAGCAACTATGGGCCAACAATATTAGCACATATCCTAAATATTATACTTAATTATATCATTTGTTATGATGAGTCACCCTAAAGTATAATACTTGTTTATATCACTTAATATTTGTACTTAATTATACTCTTCTTTGATCCCCTTAAGACATCATATTAGGACCCCTTAAGACAACCTATAAATTAGTGTTGGATGCTATTATTTTCTTTGATAGCTTATAAATTAGTGTTTTTTGTGGAACATGAGGTTAAGAGGACTTTCATATTCTTAAGTTTTCTCTAGCACTTTGCATGATTTGTAAATATGGGACTACATGATTTAATTTCAAAACTTTAGCCTATTTTTGGATAATTAAGTTCTTTAATTTAATGTTGTAAAAGAGATAGGATATATGGTGTATACTTATAGAGAATTTTTTTTGGTAAAACTCGTTGCATTTTGATTGGTATTTATGTTTAGTTTATAGAATTTATTAATGCTTTTTTTCTCTAATCTTGTATGGTATTGTTTTTTTCTTAAAATTTCATCCTTTGTGGTATATAAACAGATTGCTTTTATTTGTAGATTATGATTTATTTTCTTCTTATTTTATTAGATCTAATCTGTATTAGGACCCCCATAAGACATCCTAATGGGATGTGAATTGAATAAGTTCATTGACTAATTAGCACTAATTATTGAATGTACATATCTGTATGGGATCACTAAATTTGTAAAAGTACAAATAAAATATTCTATTAATTTCTAAACTTTAATTTCATATTTATATTTAATTTTTACATTAATGTCCTATATTAATGTCTTGACTATGAACATAAAATGCATAAATGTACATGTGTAAGTTAAAATTGAACAATAATAACAAGAATCCATTATTTACAACATATTAAGTGCATGGAACTAAATATATTAAGCACATGAAATAAAGTCCACCAGAGTACAACCCATGAACTAAAGTCCAACAAAGTACTTGACTCATGAAATATAAAGTCCAACAGAGTACATGAGAAACCAAATATTTAGTCCATGAAATAATCCAAAATGCAACCCATAAAATCATATTTAGGTCATGTATCATCTCTATAATCAAGAGACCTGTTCACACTATGTAGAGTATGTAGATGACTTGAAACACTCTGTACAAGAGAAAGATGAAATCATATGTAAGATGATGAAAAATGATTTAATGACAATTTAATTTATAATTCATCATAAAATTAAATTACCATCATATCTAGATCTAGATGCTCTGGTGCACCTGGACCAACCTCTAAATTCTATGAATCAATCTACATATGTACAAGACAAAGAAAGTTGAAATTAGATGTTTACTCTACAATTAAAAATGATTTAATTCAATTTAATTTATAATTTATCATATTTAAATTGTACCATAAGAGGTTGTGCACCCTCTACTCTAGGACCTATATGTACATGCTCAACTACAAGATGTGTCTCATGCTATAAAAAAAAAAAATTAACATGTATGAGCTCATATATATATATATATATATAATTTTAAATTTAATTAAAGTTGTTCACAACATGTATAATTTGTAATTGACTTTAAATATAATTTTTTTTTTAAATTACCATGATATCTAGAGCCTGCTTTGCATGTGCCCCTAGAGGTGTAACTATGACTGAGTCATGGTAGAAAGTAACACTAACAAATTCCTACAAGATCAAATTTAAAGCATGTATGCTTGAATTAGGTTAATATATATATTCAAGTTTTCACATTTTGTGTAGAAATGTTTTTAAACAACTTGAAATTAAAAGGCCTCACAAGTAGCGAAAACATCTAATGTTTTTTCGATGTCCATTCTCATTGTCGTATCAACCTAAACATACATATAGACATTTAACACTTATAATATTTACAAGTGTACATGTGCATTTGATATATAGTGAATTTAAAATTCATAATTGTAACTATAGTAATGTAAGTTAAACAATTACTAAATATAAATGTACCTTCCCTTGATTTGCAATGCTCGACAATGGAGTGCTCAAAAACCCCTCAGGTGGAATCAATGTGGAAGTCGATTGACTCCCATAAACCAACATAAATATTTAAAACATATGTTCATGATTGAATTATAAATTTAAAAATCATGTTAAAAATTATTTCATATATAATTTAAAAAATTGAAATCAAAATACCCCATAAGGGTTGCGGATTGGGATTGGTGTTGATATATGTACTTGCAGTGTAGATGATTGTCCCATCGTTAGTTTCATCTGTACACCAAACATTTTGATTGTTAAAATGTGAACCAACAATTTTGTGGAGTTCTATGTGCTTCTCTTGCACTCTTAGGATTTTTCACCTAAAAGGAGAGAGATAGAACCCTAAAATTGAGGTGGTTCACTCAAATAAAGGAATGTATGATGTGATTGATACTAAATATGAAATAATCTAAATGCAGCTAATTGATAAAATCGATTGATTATTAATGCAAAACCAATGAAATATGCAATGTTTGAAAATATACTAAGGCATGCAAAAATAAAATAAAAACATAAACAAATGCAAACAAAATTGAATGAAGTTTAACATAGTGCACTTATGATTAAATGTTGATCTGGAAAGGTTAAGCAAATGGT
>VDFB02181859.1:0-19262 GCA_007258455.2 Sequoia sempervirens
CTCCATCAACTCCTACACACACCAACTTTTGGAAATTGTCAATTTCATTCAAAGATTTCTTGACTAGTTCAAATAGATTTTGCGATGTTGAACTGTCCTTCATTTATGAACATAGAGAAAATGAGCTTGGCGGACATGTTTTATAGTATACACATGCATACAAACCCAAGAAGTATTATCTACCACAATAAGTTCATCTAAAGATAATACAATGAAGTTTGACTCTTTTACTTTCTCCTTTAAATCTTGCTTTTCCACTGCAACAAGACAATTTTCCCATTCCCATCCAGTATTTACTAACTAATGTGTGCTAGGAAAGTGAGGAACACTAAAAGATAATAAATTAAAATATTTTTGGGTGTTGGTCTATCATAGGATGCCCTTTGGAAAAAACATGAAAAACAACACTCATCTGAATAGTTTTTGTCAGTTGTTCTCCTTCCATTACTTTTCCAAATTGAGCCTCAATTGTACCTCCACATGCACCAAGCTTTGACATTCTTTGCTTATGCTCATCATATTCCATGGCATACTTAACATGAAGACATTCTTCCTTTGATTTCCATCATACTACTAATTGTTCCTTTCTGTCTATGATTTGTTTTTCATAAACTTTACCAATATGTTTTTCTATAGTGTCAAGCTTTAGCTACAACTTCTTGTCTCTTTTACATTTCCAACTACAAATCATACACTTGCATTCTATTGGAGGTTCATTTTTGTTTGCTTCTACTCATACAATAAATGGGTACTTTGACACCCAATCAAGCTAAAAATTCCTTGTCATTTCCCACTCGCGCCCTATTTTTTATTTGATTTTTATTTTCTTGCTACCAACATCATCCAAGTCAATTATCTCATTTTAGATAACCAGGGTATCCCTTGGAACATCTTCTATGGTATTCTCATCCTCATTTAACTCAATTTAACTCAATGACAATCCCACCATTTGGTGGTAGTGAGGTATTGTGAATGCCTTATTCATTAATATTTGGTGAAAGAGTTGATGATGTAGCTCCATCTTGATCTAATGGATTAGAAGCATTGCCAATTCCAAAGTAAGACTGTATGGTAACTCTATGTTTTGGGCATTTTGATGGCCTCCTAGTCCCTTCACCACCCTGAGGAGTCTTACCCTTGTTTCACTTTCTGCTCAACATATTTATCTCTCCAATTCGAATAAAAGCTGGAAAAAAATGTCTTATTGTTTAAGAAGGACAAAGAATATAGATCCCATTCCCTACTCAATATCATCTTTAAGATTGAAGCAAGAATGGAAAAGAGATAAAAAATCTATAACACTATGAAGAAATGATCACTCACCCTTAAGTTTAGGTTTTCACTGAATCACTATTCATTAATGTAGGAATGTCTATGTTGTAAGTTTGTAACTTGCCTATAATCAATTTCAAGGTTCCAAGTCCAACTTCTGAATTAAGAGCTCACAAGTTTAGAACTAAACAAAATGTTTAAGAATAAATGACAGTTTCAATTGTATTTATATCAATCCATATTTAAAAATTATGTGATTTTAAATGGTACATTAAAAAATTTGGAGAATCTTGAGTGATTATACAATGATACATTTTAAGTGTTGGGAAAATCAAACTCAACCAACACACATACACATTGTAATTTTCACATGCATTATGGCCCTATGATTAGCATGGAGGTGTCACAACAATTGGTGAAATGTGTCCTCAAATGTAATTGTTTTTTAATGTTATTGGTGAAATAGGTCTTCATAAGCAACTATTTATAAATTTTAATTGACGAAATGGGTCTTAATACACAATGTTTTTTGTTAGAAGTAAAATCGGGTTTTGATGGGGCCCAAAACCCAGTACAAAGGAGAGCAAGTTGTTAATAAGATAAACCATAAACCAACAACATCACTACAACAACCTCTAGAAGATAACCATGACTACACACACTACAAAATGGGTCTTGATACACAATGTTGTTTTTAATAGTATCAGGAATATGTAGGTGATTATTACATGCTCGGTGATTCCGTAGAAAAATATTAATTGGTCCATTTGAAATGCATGGTTGTTATGGAAAAATTATTATTTAAATATGCCTCATAAAATAAATTGATGACAAATGGACATGCATTGGAATGATAATTCTTAAAATATGAGTGATTTGGCCACCCTATTGGGTGTGATTAATTCACCATTTTTGAATTGGCCAATATCTAATATTCGCTAATTGGAAATGATTCGAATTTCACTAAAAAACTCCTAATGTACTCATATTCATTGAAGGTATGCAGCTTTTGACTCACTATATAATTAATAATGAGATGTACTAATGATACCCCATCATGCATTGTGATTTGTTCTTAATATAATTTGTTTAAATATTTATTACAATACTTTATATTGCTTTTCTTAGTTTTGCAATATTGTTGTAATAATGTTAATGAGGATTTTTGTCCCACATTTTTAGAGTTGTTACAACTAAGAATTTTTTTAATAAACTTGACCCCTTTGATTTCCATTCCAAGAATGAACTTTGCTACCCCTAAATCCATAATATCAAATGTTCTAAAAACTTGAGTCTTAAGTTCTCTAATTAATGGTTTATTGTTACCAATAAACATTGCATCTACATTTAAAGTACTTGCAAAATGATTCTCTTCACTTCTAACAAAAACCAGCTTCAAATCAAAATAAATCAAATTTTTGATACCACTTCTAAGGTAATTATTTTAAACCATACAAAGAACATTTAACTTGAAAACTAATGTTTTATAACTACTAGCTTAAACCTTTCTAGCTATTGCACTTAAATTTTCTCTTCAAGATCTCCATGCAAGAAAATAATTTTAACATTCATTTTCTCAATCTCAAAAACCACAAGTTGCAACCATACATGTAAATCTCAAGTGTTGCATTTGTTTAAGGTCATCATCTCCTCCAATATAACCTCCATCAAAGAATTGTGCTCCCTTGAAGAGAGGCGTCTTTAAAATATCTCAATTCATCATCAATGCACAACAAAACAAATACCTATTAAAAATGGATGCAATGCTTATCCATCATCTAGGTTCAACTGTCTTGTAGTATTCTCAAGATTGAGTAAAGAAATTATTCTTGTTTCTTTGCATGCTCATATTTCCTAAAAAATATCACCTAAACCCTCTTCTTCATCTCCATCCTCTAATCTTTCATTTTGTTCTTCAACATATGCATGTTATGCTTCTTGACCTTAATCTTTGCTATATCTATTTTTTTTTAACTTTGAAAATTAAACTTTGTATTCATTAACCCGACATGTGGTATGGGGTTGTTATCTATTGTTGTGTCAAAAAATTTGTTCTTCTAAAATTCATATTAGTCTTTCAACAACACATAGAAGCTACGGTCAAATTATAAATATCAAAGTCCACATCATCACATTTCGTTCATGAGACATTCTCAATTTTTTTCACAATATTAATTTTTTTTATAAAAGAGTATAGTTAATAGTTGTGGTTATAGTCATAGAGAATGTCGAAACATGTCATGAAGTCTTATCCAAAATGATCAAGAGTTCCATATTAATCAAAATATATGTTTATAAGACATTCAAAGTTAGAAATAACTAATTTTTAGTATAAACTTTAAATTTAGTCATTGGTATGATTGATCTACAAAGTGAATTTAAATTTTCAAAGTTCGCAATTAGCCACAAAGTCATCACACAATATTATTTTTTCCAAAAATCTCAATGATGAATCTATAATTATATTCTAATTCATTCTTGTCAAATTAAAGTTACAACATACTTGAATGAGTTGTTGGGAGTTTTTGAATTGATACAAGCTCATAACCTCATCTAGATTAGAAACTATATATATTTATCAAATACATATGTATTTCTTTTTATTTATCAAAATTGATCTGATTATCAAAATTTTAAAAAATATATAGGAGTTTTCTACACTTTATGCTTTACACATTAATTTATTTTTTATATTTTAGACTATTTTTGTGCAAATTATGCAATGCACATACTTAGTGATGTAATTTTCAAGATTTGTACACTTTGAAATTATAAGAAATATATACAATAAAAAAGACATAACTTGCAGTACTCACTCTTAACTATATTTCTACCAAATGGTTTAAATATAATAAATAAATAAATAAAATAGGGGACACACTCTAAACACTATGTTATATTTTAGTAAGAAAAACATGGACATTTTTGTGTGCAAACAACATTTGAACCACTCAAAATTAACCATTTTATAAAAAATTAGTAGTTTAGAAACTATATTCATTATACTACAATTATTATTCTTTTCATATCTTCAAATTTTGAGTGCATACATCTCAAATTACTCATCCAAGTTTAATTTTAGTTGATTTTAAATAGATATTTCTTGATTTTGACTCCCCTTTTTTCTCCCTTCTCCATGCACTTACCCAAATATACTTGTTTAAGTACTAAGTTAGTAGATTACTTTTCTAAATGATTAAAAAAAACATGTTCAACTTTCAAGAAGAAATCACAATTGAGGCTTGGAAGGAAAGGATAAGATTGGATCTATTGCATATTTTTCATTACTACATTAGAAATTGGGGAGAGGAAGGATAAAAACATTAATGATTATAGGTCCTCCTATGTGACTTTTTGAAGGATTGGATTAGGTTTAATCTTCTTATCTCCATCCAGTTTATAAAGATTAAAGATAGGGTTCTTACCATGATAGGATTAGATAATACTATAATTTATGGTGAATGAAATAACCCAGGTTTATGATTGTGCATATTCTTTTTCAAAAAATTAAAATTCAAATAGTTGCAGTAGAAGTTGACTATTATTCATTATTGTGAAACCATTGAATGATATTCAATAGAAAAGACTAATATGATATAACCCTTTAGTGCATAATAAGTAAGAAATATAAATCTTTTCAAGGATCTATGTTGTTTGCAAGCTTTATGAAATTTTATTAAAAAGTAATTAATGGATATAAATATTTTTGAACCTCTATGTTCACAAACTCTAAAATTTTACTAAAAAATAGTGAAGTTGTGTGCAATGGTCATTTTCTTCTTGCCACTTGCATAACAAAGTCTACACTAATCAAACATCAAATAATGAGTGTTCTCAACATTTAAATTACATCAATTCTAATTTTTGTTCAAGTTTAATTTCAAATAAATTTTGTTGAGACTATTGAATTCAATAGAAAATTGTACTACATGAAAAAATAAAAAAAAGTTATTAAAAATAGTAGGAGAGTCAACATTCTCATATATAAAATTACAACTCCCTTATCTTGTATGCGAATGTATCTCCTATATCTTATATGGTAGTGTAGCTTCATGTCATATAAATTTATAAATAAATGAGTTACAATGAGTGCAAAAAATAGCACAACCACTAAAAGAAATAGTAGGAATTCTTGAACCAAAGACAATGGAAGCAAAAAGAGCTAATTATAATACAATAATTGAAATAATATAGCTTAAATTGCTTTGTTTTCTTAGGGTACACCGTGGTTATAGTCACTATCACTTATATAGCTTAAATTGCTTTGTTCTCTTAGTATGCATATCCAAATTAATATGGACTTTCCAATATAGATTAGAGAGGCATAATATTAGATAATTCCTTATTAGATGATTTATATGTGCTAAAAAGTATACATAAAAGTGTTTTGTTGCTAGCTTGATGAATGCCTTAATAATCACTTGTGTGAGGGAAATTGTGGAAATGCAAATTAATATGAAGTCTTTTTGGATATTTGGATGAATACATTAAATTCAACATTTAACATTAATATTAGACATTTTATCATTGAAGATAATAAGAAATAAAATAAACCAAGGTTTGACTTCAAGGTAAATAAAAAGTGTAAATATATTACTGTTTCCAATATTATGAATATGAAAGAAGAGATGTTAATTGATTGATAGTTTTTAGGAACAGGAAAGAAGAAGAATAAATATTTTAAAACTACTTCATTTATTAAACTATATATTTATTTATATTCTATTGCAATCACACTTGAAGATCGTTTCCTCTTAAGTAAGGCTGCTAAAGCTTATGGGGTTCAATCTTGCTATAAAGTCACATCACAAATGTTCTCATTCTTTGGATGGGAAAAGATATCACAAGATGTATAATTATACAAATTAATTCCCATTGAATAATTAGAACTATGATATTTTTAGCTAAAGAGCCTTAGTTCAATTGGTACTGCTTCCACTAATAGGGTTTGGTGGTGTTCTTTTTTATTAATATTGGTTACACTTTTATTACTTAGCCATTTTTCCTATATGAAGCTAGAATACTATTTGGGAAATGTGTTTATGTGTGTTGATATTGTGTAATGTAATGCCTTATTTCATCTATTTATACTCTTATGTGTTCTTAGTGTTCCAAATGATGTGTCTTGTGCATGAATGCTTATTTAGTATGTTTATGATATTGTGAACATGTGTTGTGAAATTTATCCTCATGTGTTCATGTTCTTAGAATTTGTATTCATGTGCATTCTTATAAAAAATTATTAAATAAATGAACTAAGAAATAATCACTAGGTGTGACACTTTTAGATTATGAATGGATATTTCTTTGTCTTGATTGATGATTTGAGAGAAAAGGGAATTTATGTATGGTGGATTCAATGCCTTTCCCATATTACCTAAAAATTATTGGATGAATCATAACTATTCCAAGTGAAGACATTTTTATGTTTCTTCATCATGATATTGTATTTGTAAGACCACTTATGCATGTGAAAAATTTAGGCTAGATGGCCTAATGTACTCACATATGTTTTTATTGAAGGTATGTAGTTTTTGACTCAATTGTATAATTGAGACAATGAGTTGTAATTAATGGTACCTTCTATCATAGATTGTGATTTGTACTTAATTAAATTTATTTAAATATTTATTACAATAATTTATATTGCTTGCTTAGTTTTGTAATATTGTTGTAATAATGTTAATGAGATGAAAAATTTTTGTCTATATTTTTAGGGTTGTTACAACTAAGAATTTTTTTTAATAAACTTAGCCCTTTTGATTTCCATTCCAGGAATGAAATTTGCTACCCCTAAATCATTAATATCAAATGCTCTAAAAACTTGAGTCTTAAGCTCTCTAATTAGTGGTTTTTTTGTTACCAATAAACATGGCATCTACATTTAAAGTATGCACAACGATTCTCTTCACTTCTTTAACAAAAACCAACTTCAAATCAAATAAATTAAATTTTTGATACCACTTCTAAGGTAATTATTTTAAACCATACAAAGAACATTTAACTTGAAAACTAATGTTTTATAAATTTTAGCTTAAACCTTTCTAACTATTGCAAATAATTTTCTCTTCAATATCTCCTTGCAAGAAAATAAGTTTAACATTCATTTTTTCAATCTCAAAATCACAAGTTGCAACCATACATAAATCTCAAGTGTCACATTTTTCTAAGGTCATCATCTCCTCCTATATAACCTCCATCAAAGAATTATGCCTCCTTGAAGAGAGAACCTCTTTAAAATATCTCAATTCATCATCAATACATAACAAAACAAATACACAATAAAAGTAGGATGGGATATACCTATCATCTGGGTTCCATTGTCATGTAAATATTCTCAAGATTGGAGTAGGAAATTATTCTTGTTTCTTTGCATGCTCATCTTTCTCAAAAAATCACCTAAACTCTCTTCTTCCTCTCCATCATCTTTAATCTATCATTTTGTTCTTTAATATATGCATATTTATGCTTCTCAACCTTAATCTCTACTATCTACATTTTTTAACTTGACAAATTTTAAACATTTTGCATTCATTAATTTGACATGTGGTATGGGGTTATTATCCGTTGTTGTGTCAAAAATTTGTTCTTCTAAAATTCATGTCTTTCAACCATACATAAACTTTGGTCAAATTATAAATATCAATGTCCACATCATCGCATTTCATTCATGAACATTCTCAGTTGTTTCACAATATTAGTTTGTTTATAGAAAATATAGTTATTAGTTATGGTTATAGTTATATGTATCAAAACTTATGTCATGAAGTCTTGTCAAAATGATCAAGGAATTCCATAATAAAAAATATACGCCTCCTATCTAATTGGACAAGTTTATAAGACATTAAAAAATTAGCTAATTTTTAGAATAAATTTTATACAACTCATTGTTATAATTGATCTACAAAGTGAATTTAGACTTTTTCAGAGTTCATCAGTTAGCCACAAGGTCATCACACAACATTTTTTTTTCTTCCAAAAATCTCAATGATGAATCTATAATTATATTCTAATCCATTCTTATCAAATTGAAGCTACAACATACATGAATGAGCAAGTTGTTGGGAGTTTTTGAATTGATACAAGCTAATAGATTTAATGATGCTCAAAGCCTCATCTAGGTTAGAAGCTATTTTTAGCACTCACTTGGTTTCTAAGATGGTTCTTAAAAACGATAAAAATTTCTAAAGTAATATACCAAATTCTCAAATAGGTTAGGCACATATGCCTTAGTGAGATGTCACCTCATGAAATACAAAATACATTGGTTAAAAAGATTTTGGAAAACTTCAAAGTTAACATAGTCAATACATAGACGAGCAAGCTTTAATAACACACTCGAAGCTTCGACTTGCTTAATTGGCTTATCTGAAATCACGCTAGTTTCTCTAATAGAACCCACCTATTAATCTGATTTAAGATAATCCATCTAAACAAATCAAAACTTAGAGTGTACTCTTTAAATCAAAATAACGTAGACTGATATTTTATATGCTCCTAATTCTTTGTGGAATACTGCCTCAATCTCAAAACATGTTCTTAGATCAATATAACTCACTAAAAATTAAAAAAATGATTCTTTCGTAATTGGCTGATGGAAAATTAATTTCTGTAATATTTTCAAGTCTCCGCATTTTAGAGGCATAACTGGAAAATCTCTGAAACCTGTAAATGGTTTCATTTAAGATCCTACAAGAAGTTGGAAGTAATAAGATTTTGTCAGATGATATGGTTGCAGGTGCACTAGCAGAAATTTATGTAAAATGTGGAAGTACAGACAAGCCACGTGAACTTTTGACAGAATGCCTTAAAAGAAACATCATCTCATTCACTGCAATAATTGTAGAACATACACTAAATGGAATTGTTGAAAAGGATTTAAAAGCTTTCACACAAATGTAACTGACAGGGGTACAAGTCCCAGTTCAAACAATCCAATCTTTCATCTAAATGGTGTCAGAAATGGTCCCATTGACTATTATGAGAGGAGCTCTGGTTCATGAAGCCAACTGGAGATTCGATTCATGGGCTTATCAGATTACCAGAGTTTAGAAGGACAATTCTAAGGAACCATTTATGATGCTCATTCGATTTTTTTATTGTGAATTGTTTATATAATTGTAGAACTTAGGAAAAAATGTTGGGCATGAAAATCACCACTTAACTTTCAAATTTCAAATTAATTCCATTTAACTCATTTTCAACTAACCATTATGATTTTATCAGAAAATTGGAACAAAGTTTCATAATATTGCAATCTTCAATATCTTTCATTCAATACATATTACATATTTATAAGAGCTTCATCTCCTATATTAAAGGGAACCTCCTATAATAACTCCTTAAATATACAAGCTTTTTTAACAAATCAAACAAACACTCCACAACCAACTTATATTATGGGAATGATGTAATATTCCTAACACCCCCCTTATTACATCATTCTCCAAATGGGGATAGGTGCACTAGAAACACTTGATGAACACATTCAATGGTTCATCAACAACACAAAGTATGAGTAGGGACATACACAACTACTCAGAATTAGTTACAATGGTGGAACTCATCTCACTAGGTTTCTTTAGTAGGTTTGATCTTACTAGAATTTATCCAACAATAGGGATAAACATATCTATTCAATATAAAATTTATGAATAGGGACACAAACATTTTCTTATGAAACTTACGATTTGGGACATACACATCCAATCATAATTACCAATTTCCATGATTAGCAAAAAAACACATCCAATCACTCAATAAATAAGTGTGATTGGGGACACACATCCAATCACAAAATAATAATAATTGTGATTGGGAACAAACACATCCAATCACAATTACTCATTAAATGTGATTGGGGACATACACATCTAACCACATATACAAACTCTTGATTTTATTTAGAAAATGAATTCCTCACTATTTTTTGTGTGGAGGGTCTTCAATAACTACTTCAAAAAGATATTCTTCATCATTATTTGCAACTAGTGCCTTATTTATATTTAGCTTTCCATTAAAGAGATCCTTTGCACATTGAATATAGTTCATCATAATGTGTCCCTTTTTCTTAATTTGGGAATAATTAATGATAAATTGGACTTGATATTGCCTTGATCTAGTGCGGTGATGTGTTTTACACATCCACATTAGGTTTTGAGATCTTTTAAAGCTAAATAAACCTAAATTTTCCTTAATTTAGTGTTGTAAAAGTATATTTATTTACACCTTCACATTAAATTTAGGAGGCTTGTAAATTAAGTGGACCTAATCTAGTGTTGTAATGTGTTGTACACATTCACATGGGATTTTTGGCCCTTCTAAGCTAAATAGACCCAATTTTACCTTAATTTAGTGTTGTAAAGTGTATTTATTTACACTTTCACATTGGATTTTGGGCCCTCTTGCATTTATGACCTTTAATAGGCCCCTTAGACCCTATATTGTGCATCACGAGGCATAGTTTAGCCAAAATCCTGACATAGACCTCATATAAACATAATTTATTGACTGCCCAACATTTTCTCTCTTTAAATAGGCCCTATGGGACCCATATGCCACCTTGGGTGTATGAGTCCCACCTAGGTGGGACCCATATGCCATAGATGGTGTATGAGTCCCATTTGGCCTATTTTAAAGGTTTTGAGCAGGAAAATTGGGTTTTAAGTTCAAATTTCATGAATGTCGGCCCATGGGATCCAATTAACAAGATATTAGATGGATTTCCTATATAAACAAGGTCTCAAATCATTATTTCATATAGGAATTCATGATATCAAGTCAAGAACTCAAGAGTTAAGCATTCTAAGACTTTACAAGATCATCAAGAGAGCATTCAAGATCATTTCTAAGGCATTCAAGGGTAGATTCTTCATCAATTGTTGTAACAATTCAAGATCCATCATCATGTCAAGGATATCAAGCATCAAGCATGTTATTGAGCTAGTTTTGTGATGTAGCATTGAAGATCCAAGATCAAGCATTGTTCTACACCTATTGTCAAGATCAAGATCTACATCCTTCATGGATATTTCATGTTAGATTGTAGATTTATATTAAAACATCATTTGTACAAGGCATCATTCAAGTTATCATTGTTCATGTTTCATGTTTCATATCCTCATTTCGTTATCTCATCATTTGGTTTAATTACCTAAAAGGTGTTTGACCAAGGCAAACCCCTATTCACTAACAAACAACGAGTTTTTCTCCTCTTTACATGTGTGATTGCAAATCTAGGTGTCTTGGAGCATGAAGGACCTTTGAAGATTAGGTTACAAGCTTGGAGAAAGTTGTTGGAATTGTCCCCTCATTTGCAAGGTTGTAATCTTCACTAAAAAGCCACCTACAACCCCGAAATCAGTGTTTCGGATCCGAAAATCAATTGGAAAGGACATAGTGGACATTGAAGACCAGATTCAAACTTTGAAGTTCTAGAAAAACCTAACTGGACTCATATGCCAGTCTTAGCGTATGAATCCCAATTTAGGTCATTTTTTTAGATTTTGGCAGTTTCAGATACCCTTAAACCAATTCTTGCATAGAAACCTAGAACTTGGACTGATATGCCCAAACTGGCGTATGAGTCCTAGTAGGCCTAAATCTCAGGTTATTCAGCATTTCAGGCCTCCATTTGAGCTCTTTCACATTTCCAAGTAATCCTCTATACTTTTCCATTTTTTTGTTATGATTTATTTGCATTTATAGTTCATTTAGTGAAGTTTCTAGCATCATTGAGTTCAATCATTAGATCTTGCATTTCATACATTTTTCCAAGCCCTAGCTTGGTGGTGAACCCCTCATTAATCTCTAAACATACCCTAGGATAGTCCCTTAGCAGATCTCTTTCTCCCATTATCATCATTTGATTGATATCTCTAGGGCATCCTTGAAAGTGGAGTGTAGAAAGCTTGTTTCCCTAGGTCCTAAAACCCAAGAGGCAATAATTTTCTATGTTTCAGGTAGCTACACTTACAAGTATGAAAATCCTGAACTAGAATGTCTATACTGGACATAGCGAATCTTGACAGTGTAAACAATGGCTACTTACACTACTTTGGCCAAAGTTTCATATAAAAAGTCATCTATTCACCCACTTTCCTAGCTCGATTTGGTTAATGACCATTCATGTACTATGCATAGGCAATTCCCTTCTTAAGGTAATCTTTAACCCCAGTAACAACCTATGATTATAAGATTCCTACTAATTAAATGTAACACATAAGCTACTTTCTTCATCGAACAATCTAGTTCTAAGGTAATCAATGAACTTTCTATAGTTCAAATTACTCAAATGAATTGAAATCAAATACTTCATAAGCTATTCTAAGCTTCCTCTTTCCTAGTATATAATACTAACAAATGCATCCACTCCTTAATATGGAGTATACAAAACACTCAAATAAGGTTCATAAGAATTGAGTAGGTTAAGATTATTTCAAACATAATCTTTCCCTAACCTAGCAAATCATTGCATTTCAACACACAAGACAACATGAACATTCAATCATACATATAGGCTTGGAAATTGAATGGAAGCTTGAAATTTCAAATTTTCATATTGAAGGAGACTCCTTGGTGATTATTAATGCTTGCAAAGTAAAAAACATTCAAAATTGGAGTTTGCAATATGTTCTTGAAAGAGTTTGGTTTCTATTGGAAAGTCTTCAAAGTTACCAAATCACTCATACATATTGAAGGAGACTCCAAGCCTATTTGTATTACTAATAGGCTTGGAAATTGCATGGAAGCTTGGCATTTGAAATTTGCATATTGAAGGAGACTCCTTGGTGATTATTAATGCTTGTAAAGTAAAAAACATTCAAAATTGGAGTTTGCAATATGTTCTTGAAAGAGTTTGGTTTTTGTTGGAAAGTCTTTAGAGTTACCAGATCACTCATACATATCGAGAAGGTAACAAATTAGAAGATTGTTTAGCAAACATGGGGTGTAATAGTCAAGAAGTTTATTTAGCTCAAGATTTTAGTTGTATTAAAGATTATCCTCAGCTAGAGGAAATTATACAACAGGATGCATTAAATCTTGATCAAGCTAAAGATATAAATGAGACTCTTTGAAAAATTTGCATGCATTATCTCACAATAGTAAAAAAAGGTGGCTCGTAATAGTAAGCACGAGCTGCTAACTGGATATCTCTACAATATAATGCTTTTAACTAAGTCTCATTGTGCACAAATGGGGTTTGCAATCTATGATGACTTAGTAAGGCAGAGAATTTAATATGCATACTTGGCAGCTTTGGTAGAGGATACAAACTATAATACATCCAACTTAGCAATTTGTGTTGCACGTATTTTAAAGCTTTCCCTCCTCCACATGGCAATGTTGTCACCGTTTTTGAGCTAACATTTATTTTTTGCAGGTACCATCTTAATGATGATAAGCCAAGGGTTCTTTCATTCATCATTTTCTAGGTGAGGAAGTAGAAATGATTTTGCAGACGAGGATTTTTCACAAGAAAAATCTTCATTTGAGGAACATGCCATATCTGGAGGCCATAGATTTTAGGGTTTGGGTAATAATGTTGGTGTTCAAAGCTTTCATTAAAATTTATGCAATTGATTGGGGTTGCTTTTATTTAAGCCGCACTGCATTACTTTTCTCATATGTTGCATTATCTATTGGGTGAGAAGGAGTGGAAGTTTCTAGTAATAAATTGGCAGAGTCTGAAGTGGGTGTGGCTGCAAGTGTTAAGGTTCAAGTGATAATGGCTTATCAGCCATGGAATATTTGAGTGCAACTAAAATCGTAGAAATGGGAGAGGTCGTTCGAGGGATATCTGGCATGGGAAGATTTAACAATCTTGTTCAAAATAAATTGTTCGATGGTGGAAGATTCAGTTTGCACAATCATTGGGTTTCATGTTATCAACCCCAAAGCAAGGAGAATTCTTCATCCATCCCAGGTGTTGTCAATTTTTCTTTCAAATTTAATGGATTTCTATCAATCTTTAGGAGATGTTGAGAAAGTAGCAGGTAAATTTGTGAAAGAACAATTTATGAAAGATGATGCTTTGCAATTAGCTGTGCAAAACTATAATTTCTTTGAGGGAAAAGGGTATGTAGGGGGGTTATTTCCTAGGAAATTCCTCAATCAGCATTAAGGTTTTCAGGAAATCTATGATGGGGTTAAGATGGCCTTTGAATATAATAATGATAATATCTTCTTGAAAGCTTTGAACAACAATTCTCAGTTTATCTGCCCAAATATGGAGGTTGCTTTTAAAGAGAAATACTATTCCATTTCTTTCCTTCATTCACATGAATGTGTGTTATTTCTCTCCAATCCGAGAATGGATCAGTTGTTCATGGAAAACCAAGTTTTCTTCAATTTGAGTTCTCATTCATCTCCAAACAAAGTGGTGGGTTGAGGCATTCACATTTCAGGGCACAAGAGGAAAGTGCATGTGTTAGGCGTAGATCATGATGAAGAACAAGGCAACTGTGAGGAAGGCCGAGGTGAAAATTCAATGGCACAAATGGATGAAGATTAGTTTTGGATAGGGCTAGGGGTTTCATTGAATATATTGTAATAGCTCTATTTAGGTTTTGTTTTTGCTATTGTAGTTCGGGTCTATAAGAAACAAGTTATATGCATTATCTATATAGTATGTGTTATAGTAAGCATAAGTATAAAAGACTATAATTGGGCATGGTATGGGATATGCTATGGGGTAGTAAAAAAAATTCTCTTTCCAAATAGCTCATGTAGACAAAAATTTTGGCAATGATTTTGGTGGACATGATATAATATAGTACTCTGATAAATCTTATGTAAATCTTATATATTAATATATAATACATGCATACCTTGCCTTTTATCTAGAAAAAAACATCAACATTCAATCTTTTCAAATACGCAAATAGTATAAGAGGAAAAAATAACATTCTTATAAAATGCTTATTCCCAAATTAAATAAACTAACTTCGAAGCTCAATCCACTCCAAGACTCCTTAATAATTCTCCCAATCCACACAGAAAATTCTCAATAACTCTCTCTTAACTTTCCTCATAAACAACTGCCAGCTTAAACAAGAATAACTCAGACTAAAAATAATAGAATGCAATTGAATAATGTGTCCAAATGAAGTAATCTTCACTCATATTTATACAAAAATATGAGACTTAGTTGGCTACAAATAGGCTATGTTGAATGAAACTTCTCACAATATAAAGTTCAACTTAGCAACTAATTCCAATTGGTGGCAACATTTAAAATCATTACTCACCAATACAGAGCAGCAAATCAAAAAAAATAGAGAGAGCAAGAATTCAATTCAAAAATTCAAGGTGAAAGATAAACAGGTCGATTCCAAATATGTCAGCTTTAACATGACTTGTTCCATATTTTACTTGGTCTTCCATCACGGGACAAATATTACAGATTATACTTCTAATTACAGTGTAGTTTTCATATTTTGGCACCACCTATATCTTCTATCGTGCATTTTGGTGTTTGTTGTGTTTAGACTAAGTCAACGTTTAAATACTCTTCAAATATCTCACATAACTTTTGACTAAGTCTTAATATATAATGTGTTGTATTTGTAGGTTGGTCAATGCACATTAAAAGATTGTTGCACTACTTTTAAAGTACTTTATATGTTGCATTATCATTTATACATAGTGTGCACTTTATGATATAAAGTATGTGCTCTATTTTATAGAAATAGCAATGCTTCATTTAAACATACACTGCTTAATCAATAACATTACGCTTTATCAATAATCAATATATATATATATATATTTATATATCCATCAAATCACTGATAATAAATAAATCATTCGATATTTCGAATGCATATATCCATGTTATCATTTTATAAATAAAGCCATATGTATATATCTATATACATATATATGTATATACATACATATATTGATATACTCAATATGTGTGTATATATGTATATATGCATATATCTATATATATATTCGCTTATACAATCAATAGTACACATTTATAACTCATCAAGAAATATATATACATACGATGTACATACACACACACACACATATATATGTCTTATTATCCATTTGATATTCTCACACCCATGAGCAATCCATCCATGAGCATGCGTAGGTACGTCAAGCTACACATACTAATGTATGTATTAACTCATGTGTATGGTTTTACCGTCAACATGTACATGCATACACATATATACACTCCATGTATATATATCTCATTGATTTGAACACATAACATATAAGAAAGAACTCACAAGCACAAAAGAAACTCAACAATATCACAAATAAGAACATTCACCACATAACCACAATTCAAACACAAATAACACTAAGGGATAACTTACCAATTCCTCGAACTATGACTCAACTCGACCAATTTATATGTTTGTGTGTGAAAAATCTCAGTTAGGCTTTACTAAGGGTTACTTGACCAATCACTTCTCCTGAGCGATACTTCCCCTCCCTTCCATAGGCTTGATCCCTGTATTTGCATTCAACTTAGAACATTGCAATGGTAGTTAGTTGTTCATCAAAATGGTCACTTGCGTATATATTCTTTTCATAATCAAAATACCAAATTAAATCAACATTCATAACATTTAATCATAACATCGAATCAATTTAACTTCCATTCATCATTTACCAAATAATACACATAATCAAAGTGCAACACACACGTATTTCAAACAAAATACAAACACATTTATTTATTCAGTATTTTACCCTATCATAGTAATAGTAAATAGGTAAATGCACAATAGGGTATAACATATCCTCCCTTGTGAATCATTGCCCCTGATACTTTTATGTAGCAACATAGAATAAAACAAAACAAACACATCATTGTTTTTCAAGTATTCACAAAATCATGCAAGACATGTGGAAACTTCTACTTAATTTTAGCATAGTCTTCCCAAGTGGCAAAATCTTTTGCATATTGGTTCCACTGGACTTTGCACTGCAGAACCTCCTTGTTACACAAGAAAATCTTATGTGTTTCGAGGACCTTGAGAGGCTCGATTGTTACCACTCTAGGGTCTTGTACCTATAAAGCATTCCAATCAATTACATGATTATCACCTAGTATATACTTCTTTAGGTATGAGACATGAAAGACATTATGCATTTGAGAAAGAGCTAGTGGCAACGCTATTTGGTAAGCAACATGATTTACTTCCTTGAGAACCTCAAATGGACCTATGTAGTGTGGAGCTAGTTTGGATGACTTTCCAAACTTAATAGAACTCTTTTGAGGCTTAACTCTTAGCAACACTTTCTCTCCTACTACAAAGTTTCTGGGTACCTGCTTAGAATCTGCATAGCTCTTTTTCCTATCATTGGCTTCAGTTAGCCTTTGCTTCATAACCTTAACTTGCTTCTCCATTTCAGACAAGATCTCTAGAAAAAGACTTACCCTATCCTCAAGCTTATCCCAGCTTATAGGGGTTTAACATTTCTATCCATATAATGGTTCAAAAGGATCCATCTTAATTGTTGAATGATAGGAATTGTTATATGCAAATTCCACCAAAGACAAGTAATCTTCCCACTTGTATTGTTGATCCATATAATACATTATTAGTAGGTCTTCTAATACTTGGTTTACTCTTTCCATTTAACCATCTGTTTCTAGATGATATGTTGAACTTATATTCAACTGAGTCCCAAGTGCACAGAATAAGGTTTGCCAAAACCTAGAAGTCACACATGCATCCCTATCTGAGATAATATTCTCTGGAATACCATGCAATCTAAACACCTCTTGAATGAATTTGTGAGCCATACCAGGAGCTCCATCAGTTAAATTTTCAAGTATTAAGTGTGCTACTTTAGTAAGCTTATCTACTACCACTAGAATAGCATTGTGCTTATTCCTTGACATGGGTAATCCTTTCACAAAGTCCATACTGATGACTTTCCACTTAATTTTAGGTACATAATGTGGATGCAATAGTCCTACGGGATGATGATGCTTAGCCTTCACTCTCTATAATTCTAAACATCTAGCCATAAATCTTGCAGCATCTCCTTTCATCCCTTTCCAAAAGTACAATAGTTTCACATCAGCCAACATTTTTGTCACACCTAGATTTCCTTAATAAAGTGCTCCGTGAACTTCTCTCCACACTAAGTTCCTTAATTCTTCAGAGTTGGGAACATACTCCCTTCCATTAAACCTTAACAATCCATTGGGTTCAAATTGATATCCTCCATACCTTGCATCTTGTGGATTTTTCATGAGTTCTTACTTGACTTGCTCGTAGAACTCATCTCCTTTGCATTTTTGTAACACTTGGCCTTTAAATTCAATTTGAATTGTGACTATTGAGGCAATATGTCGTTTACGACTCAAGGCATCAACAACCCAATTTTATTTCCCTTTAATGTAGTTGATATTGAAGTCATAGCTTGATATCAACTCCAACCATCTTATCTGTCATGCATTTAGGTTGGGTTGGGTGAATAGATATTTCGAACCATGATGATAAATTTTCAACTCAAAAGGCTTTCCCAAAAAGTAATGCCTCCACATTTGTAATGTGTGAACCACTGTTGCAAGCTCCAAATCATGCGGTGTGTAATTTTTCTCATAGGGCTTCAAATTTCTTGATTCATATGTAATGACTTGCCCTTCTTGCATCAAAACTCCATCAAGGCCTTCTCCCAATGCATTTGTGATGATAGTGAAATTCCCATTAGGATCTAGTAATTTCAAAATTGGAGCAATAGTCAACTTCTCCTTGAGTAGATCAAATGTCGCTTAACATTTTTTTGTCCACTCAAACTTCTTCCCTCTCCTTTTTAATGAAGTAATAGGGAAGGATATATTGGAGAAATTTGCAACAAAGTTTAGATAGTAACCGGCTAGACCCATAAAGCTCCTAACCTCAGGTACATTCTTAGGCATTGGCCACTCTATCACTGCCTTTATCTTGATTGGATCCACTAAAATTCCATCAGCTAAGATCACATGAATTAGGTACCACACTTTCTTC
>VDFB02181861.1:0-12832 GCA_007258455.2 Sequoia sempervirens
GGAAAAATATTTCTCTAGTCAAAATAATCTTTTTGCAAAAAATAAAAATACACTTTTGTAGAGCTCGGAGTGGAGAATCCAAATATATATATTTTATAATATTTTGATTAGTTTTAATATATTTTATTTTTAAAATAATGCAAGTAGGTTTTAAAAATAAAAAAAGAGGTTGATTAGAAATAAAATAAAAAAGATAGTAAAACTTATTAAAAAAAGATTTAAAAGTATATGGGGCACAAAAGAGGGAGAGGAGTCTTCTTCAAAGGAATATTTTTTTTTTTTTTTTTGAAAATGATTAAAATTTGAAAATAGTTGGCTAAGTGAGAAACTATTAAATTTTGACATGTTTGACTTTAAAACATTATTACGAGAAAAATATACATCAAAATGTGATTTTTTTTTTCCATGCACAAGATATTGAAGTTACCTATTTGGAGAAAAAAAAAAAGTGAAATGAAGTTTTTTTCAATTTGTTTCTTGACGGTCCATGAAGTCACTCTTTTCTGAAATTTTCAGCATTCCAAATTTTTCCTTAAATTGATAAAAACATAATGAAAACAATTTTTTTTTAAATTTTAAAAATTACAGAATAAACTACATCAAAAATTCTACATTTCATTAGTTTACACCATTTTGGAAATTCAAAACATAAAGACCACTTTTATGTGGTCGAAGTTCAGAATTTTTTTGTTGGTTGATTCCTTTATAAAGTGTGACATAGGTTTGTGCTTTTCCCAATGTAAAATGATATAATCTTGTCATTGGTACACAATTGTACATTATCATTTGAATTTCATGGTTGGATATCAAAATGTTTTGCTTGATAAGTCTCCAAAATATCTAAGGCACAAGACTTGCACCACACGAGCTTTGTCAAATGCTTCACATTTCTCCACAGTTGAAGATATGGTCTTATGGTTCAAAGGGTAGCTCTACACAACTGTGAGGTATGCATGTTCCAAGTTTATATGCATAATTGTTACCGCAATTCTCTCTAGTATTAATAGAGAAAAAGTTAGGTTTCTGAGAGTGTTGATTAAGGAAGAATTGAATGTATATGCACTTCATTGCATCATATTATTTTTCCTTGTGGTTTTGGATTTATGCTCATGAAGGTTGTGTGTCTTCTTAGCTCAATTTTCACATGATTTGGTGCACCATTGGTGTTTCTATAGATGGCAGTGTGTTGTCTATGTTCCAACGACCTGGTAGGTTGGTTTGTTGGTGTTCAAATGATCTGTGTTAACAATTACTTTCTCAAATTTTTGTAAAGAGGTGATGGGATGCATGATGGAGTCTCATTGTGCTCTCTAAATTATCTACAAGCTGGTATGTGATCCTCCCCTATATAGTAGTATTCCCGGAATCAATATTTTTTGAGTATGGAGTGTTTGCGCTAGAGGAAATGATCTAAAATAAAAAGAGTGTAGAGAAGTGTTTTTACAAGCCATATCATTATGTTGGAGTGATCCACACAAATTTACTTGGTCTCTTTGATACCACCTTCAGTCTAGAGTTGATGAATGACAATTTACATGCTTTTCGGGCCGACTTGACATGTTGAGTTGCTTGCACCTAGTGTTTGGATGTGTGTGCTAATTGTGAAGATGTGTTTTATGGAAAATAGGTCTTGAATATATTTTAACTTGAATTGCATGTGATTTTATTCTACTAAAAATGTTTTTGGAGCCAACTTTTTGTGATTTTTGTATATCACATATTGTTATTTTGTAGCTGATAAGTAGAATTTTTTTGAAACTTGCAAAGGATAAAAATATAAGATCAAAGATTTTGAGAAAGTGTGTGGATGTGTTACAAATATTTTGAGTAGAGACCTCTAAGGAGAGTTATGACACCTATGAAGAGAATTCCATGAAGGTGCATATGGACCAAAGGAAGAAATAGATAACAAAAACAGTTGAGAAGATGACTACACAATTTGCAGAGGCATTGTGCATAACAAAGGAGCAAGTGGAGACAGCTAAAGGTTTTGGAAATGAAGGATGAAAAAGATAAAGTGAAGATGGTTGGTGAATCTTCCAGTACCTTTGGAGATTCATTAAAAAAAATTTTGAGTATGCAACTCCAATTCCAACCTGTTGTGTCTACCCAGCCACTACAACTTCTAATGCAACAAGGATAGGTTGATATGGATAAAATATCTCCTTTGCACAAGCTATAGTTAGGTGATGTATTCCACACCTCTGCCCAGAAATAAATCTTAAAAACTCATTAAAAGAGTGTAGAGCTTGTTGATGAAGCAATGAAGGTGCTATAGGAGAGTATACTTGGTGCAAGCATTAATAACTCTTTGTCTGGTAAGGAAAACTTGAAGTTTTTGCTTGATTCCTTTAAAGAATATTCTAGTGTTTTGAAGGAGAAATTGAAGAAGAAGATAGATAAAAAGGTGAATGATAAGAGATTAATGGATAACAGAGAAATTTTCCACCACACATAATAAATTTCAAGATAATCTTAAAGAAGTATAGAGTTGTGTTGTAGAAGTCAAGGTGTTGTTCCAATTTTGCATGAAGCTATCCAACTCCACCAAAAGAATTAAGGATGAGATGGAATCCATTGAGTCCAAAATTGATAAGGCATTTGGTTCCTATGATATGGCACAAGATATTGATGGGAGAACAAGGTCAATAATTGAGAATTTGCACCAGAAGTTCTTCTAGCTGCAAGTACAAAAAGAGAAGATAATTGTGCAATTTAGATATCTTAGGGATTTGGTGAATGCAAAACTCATACCTATTTCCAATGCCCTAATGAGTGTAGAAAAGGAAATAAAGTTAAATCTGTTACCCAACGCTCCAAATGATGGAGAAGAGCTCCTCATGAAGTTCGTGACACAGAGCCATATGCTTGGCCTAGCCAAGAAAGGATGGGAAGAAGGCAAGAAAGATTGGAAAGCACACCTTGAGAAATTACAGGTGTCAAACACTTCTTCCAGTTGATGGTGTGCATTTTATTTCTTTATACATTTCAAATTTCATTTTTAGATTTCATTGTATATATGTGGAAGGTAGAGATAGATTTCTAGTGCAAATTTTGATCCGATTTGATGGGTAACATTGTTAGGGGGAGTATGTATATAATTTAATGAAGAGTTGGAAAGGGGGAGAAGCAAAGAACAACAATGTGTCTATATGTTTTGTGCCCTTTGCCCTTGATGTCAAATGAGGAGAGTAGTTTTGAATAATTTTTGGAGAAGATTTTATGCACATTTCCATCAACTACAAAGGGGGAGATTTTTGGAGGTTTAAGGAGTATGTCATTGATATGCTTGTTGGCAACATGAGCATGGGTGTATAGGTTGCAGATGCAATGTTGTCATTGATGTCAACATTGTGATTTGGTATGAAGATTGTTGTGTAGACCATTTGGTGAAGCATGGGTGTGTATATAGATGATAATACAATATATAGTTGCAAGAAGGTTTGATCCGGTGCAGATGATAATTTGAAGAATTGGCTAACTGTGAAAATGTAGCTTTTAGTGTACAAAGCATTCAATTTTTTTGGTCCGCATTGGTCTGGATTGAATAATTTTGTTCTACATTCCAAGGAAATTTTGTTGGATGTTAGAGGAGTCTGAATCTAAATTTTCATGTCTTTTGGCACTCTGGTGAATAAGTTATGAATGACGGTATATCAGGTCTACCGATGATAGTGTTTGTCAGTGCAAAATGTATGTTTTGATCAATCCACTCTTCATCGTAGAAGAGTATCTGGTCTTGTGGATTTTTGGAGGTGTTTATAGGTGTCAAGTGCAACTAAGTTCCAGGTGGCATGAATTTTGGAGGTTCGTGTGTCGGTTTGAGGATGATCTATTGGCTTATTTTGATATTAGGTCATCAACAGTGTCGACCTAATACACTTAAGGTTATGAAGAGATTGAATAAGTACTGATGAGTAATGTGGGAGCTATTACAGGTCCACATCGACCTATTTGGAATTTTTATAAGTTTTGATTGTGGCATGTAATATGTTTTGGGCTGAAAATTTATAATATGCATGATACATCTAATTAGGCTAACCTAATTGATGTTGCAAAGGTTGAGGATGAAATGGATTTAAGTATAAGATCATTTTGGTGTTAGAGAGTGATGAGAGAGAATATGCAAGTATTTTTGATGCACATTGTGTGAATGTAATGAGAATGCAGAGTAGAGTGTTAGATCAGAGCGGTATGAAGTGTGGTAACTATGTATATTGAGTTTTAGTGGAACTTCAATTCCTACATATTGTAGATGCAATTGTAGCAGTTCAAATCTTGGCAATGAACCACCCTTCTCTTCTATTTTTCTTTCATTTGTGGGTAGTGAGTCCACTAGGATAGTGAGTCCACTTGTAGTGAGCATTTCTATAATATTTTGTAATCCTCACCATGGTTTTTCCCTTTTTGTGTTTTCCATGTAAAAATATAGTTTTCATGTGTTATGTGCTTTTGATGGTTGCTTTCATGCTTTCCTTTCTTATTGCAAACTGAATATGTTATGCATAATGAATGTTTAAATGTTAAAGTGGTTTCAGAGAATATTGATTCACCCCCCTCTCTGTATTTTTGGTGTCCAATACACTACAAGGGCTTACATAGAGTGGTGTGGGACTTATGTTGTCTTCTCAAAGACTAGTTTCCTAGGATTAATTTATTTTCAAAGACATTGAATTATATTCTTCACAAAATGAATTGGAAGAGCAGTTGAAGATAATGAATCTTGAAAATTTCATTAAGGAATTACATTTCCTTTGGGTCTCCTTATAGGATACCAACTTGGAAAGTCTTGAGCTTCCATTCTCTAATTCTCTTTATTGTTCCTATGAATATTACAAGAAATTCTATGGCCAAAATCATTTGAAAGTCTTGGGAATACATCAAACCTTAACTTCTTTGGAATGTTAACAAGTTTCACAATAACCTCTCTATTAACAAGTAGTGTCTCTTGCGGTCTCCCACCATCAATTTCTAAGATAGAATACAAAGAGAGATTCCTTGGATGTATTTTCAAAAATTTTCTAAAAGAGGCATTAGATATATTTAGGATTTATACTCCAAAGCTACTTCTACTTGGCTCTTGTGGTCTCAAATGAAGGCCAAGTATAACTTGAACATAGTCTTCCCAAATAATTATTGAGGTAATAGATTACCAACACTTGCACAAGATTATTGTGAGAACAACATAGCCTTGGTAGAAATATTGGAAGTGATATGTGGATATTCCTTTCCACAAGTATACTCCTAGTAAAGGATGTAATTGGATTTACCTGCATTTCCTTGTGATTCAAAATTTGAATATGAGCTAGTCTTTTCATGCAATTTCTCATATCTAGAATAAATATTTCAAAACAATTTAGAAAGCTATTATTGAACAAAATATTCTTTATTTCCCTTGGTGTTTTCTTTACGAAGGCCTACATATTGGCAAGTGGTTGATCTATCTAGGTGTGTCAAATTCTATATGTCCACTTTATGGACACATTGAGATGATCAAACATTTATTTTGTTTTTGGGCCCATGGGTAAGCTACTTGGTATTAGATCCATTATTTATTTAAGACTTTTAGACTAAATGTCTTAATTTGGCATAATGTCCTTATAGGGGATGTAGATATTTTTTTATTAAATTCACTCAGGTTTTGCATGTTTTCAATTTGCCATATGAAAAGATAAAATTGTAACTCTTTTTCATAATTTTGATACACATTTTTCTACTCACATCAAGTTTTTAGTGATATCAAATGTGTTCATACAAATGCATAAATGTATGCAATAAAGTGGCTCTAAAAGTGGAACAAATCAAAAAAATGTGGGATCATTAAGGTAATGCCTCATTGTACTACGGTTTGGGTTCCCCATATTCACCATCTTGTGCTAGGACCCCACACCAAGATCAATGATGTAGGTGCCTAGATTCTACTCAAACCTTTATCTTAGAGCAACCACAAATGGCCATCTTCTCCATCAACAAGGAAATACATTGGCTGGTTTTCACCTATAAATGAGCCAACACTCTTTTGTGTCTTATTAGTGATGTAGGTGGGTCGCTCATCATATTCAAGATAAGTTTCATCATATAGCTCTTACCATATTTCCATAGTGGAATGATACTCAACCTCCACTAGATGTGCCCAATTCACAACCTCACAAGGAAGATAATGAAGATAATGGTCTTGTCATTTGGGAGTGAACTGGTTGAAAATACTTTCCCTGAAATTCATTAGGCAACTTAAATGATCAAGACCTACTTTGAATATAAACTTTATAGCTTGAGCTACTTAATCATATTTTTAATTTTGTTATGACATTATGAATTAAAAAATATGTGATTGGTTATTTCCTTTTTGGGCCAAGTATTTCTATTGTAGTTATTTCCTTTCTAGGAGTGCTTGATAGTTGATTCATTGGCTAGGAAATATGCATGGCTTTGGGGCGTGATCTCATTTCATCTATCTTTTTGGAGGACATGTGTATTTATTTTTAAATAATATAAATATCTATTTCGTTATAAAAGATAATGAAAAATGATTTTAATCAAGTCCATCTTTGTTCATTAAGAGAGTAACATGTCTCTAATTACAAATTAGTATATGATAAAATTCCCTTATTAAATAAGATAATTAGTGTAGTGGCTCCTAGCTCAATTGTAAGTACACTTCAGCCAAAACTTCATTGTAATTATGCTTGAGCCCTTAGTAACAATTTGGAAGAACTACTCTAATATGTTTGAGACTTCATAGTAAGTGCATTTAGTCACTAGATGAAATGCTATAAGAATTACCCTTGTGTTTGTCTTATGATAGAAGTAGCAGAAAATGGCTAGTTTAATGGCCATGCAAATACTTCTTTTGTGATTATTTTGGAGGTGGCTTATAATTTCCTTTCTGTGAGAATATTATCAAGCAGTTTTCCCTTGCCATCTCAAGAATAGTAGACAACGAGGATGGACTCCTAGCTTGTCATGGCATTGTCATTTTTTTCTTTTGGATCATCATGAGCTATACGAATAAGTGAAAAAGAAGGTCTATGTAAGGGAACTTATCATTGTCATACCAACTATGGAGGCAAGTCACACTAAGAAAAAAAATGACTACCCATGTGGCATGGACCAACCATGGCTTCAATGTTGGAGGATCCATGTGAGCCATGAGATCCATGTCTTAAAAAAATATTATCATTATGACCACAATAATGTCCATGTGGAGAGGCATCCTTGCTAGCAAGAGAAGGTGACACACAAGAAATAGTACAAGGGGTATTGGCCTAGTTATCAATAAGTTATATTGATAAGTGGGGAACTTCTAGAGCAATATTTTTGGCCTAAACTTGGATCTATAACATAGCATTAGAGCATATACTAGCTTTAGAAAATAAAGAGAAATGAGCATCTATTAAAAAAATTAAAAATAAAATAATGTTCTTATCTTTCCTTATGCTAAATAGAATTTCCACTCTACAAGCATGCCAATTTTATGTAAGCCTTGCAAATATCTTAGGTTTGTTGCCTAAAAGAATCGTATGTCAGAAAGAAAGCTCTAGCTTAGAATGCTTGAAGAAATCATACATATCCAATTCCAAGCTACTTGAGCCCAAGGGGAAAACTAGAAATGGTGCTTGAGAGTTTCCAAATGTCCAGAAAAAGAACAAAGGGAGCTAAAAACACCCAAGTGGATAAGACAAGATTTGATTAGAAGACCTTGATATAAGAGGCACCATGCAAAATAAGTTAGTTTTGAGCTCTAAAATTGTAAACTAATCTTTTTGAAACTTACAAAACCATTGAGTGATAGTGGACTAGAGGTTCCACCTAATATTAAGTTTTTGAACCATGGGAAGGTGAGGAGATAGCTAAGAATACCCCTAGAAGAGTTTATAGTTCTTGAAGGGGGTGTCTAGATACCAGTGCCAATCTTTCCACTAGAATACAATACATTGAATCTCAACCTTATGCACCATTTATGGAGACATACTTCTCTAAACATGAAATTTACTTCATTTCAAACCTTTTCTCCAAGACCACTACAAATTAATTATTTTAACTAAAATTTAAGACCAAATACAAACTTGACAACTAAAAATAAATCCTTTCAATATCGACCAACTTTAATTCTAAACTTTTATTATTGATTAATTATTTACCTAACTAAATTGTTCTAAAATTAAAACATATACTTTCATTACAAAAAGATAGTGATATTTGGTAGTTAAACTAGATTGAAGATGCCTTTCTAAAATAATACTACTGAAAATAAAAAAGTAGTCGGTTGTTGGTGGGGATGCGAAAAAGCCACTGAGGTTCCTGATTTGGCTTTCAATCATTGCAGTTGTATTTTGCATGTGATGCTGCTCTTTAAATAGTATATGATGAAAATCTATTTTACTTACTTATTTTCTAATTTTTTTTGTCCTCTTCACTTCTTATTTTAAATGCTAAAGAAAAATTTGACACATGGAAATTCCTTTGTTCCCAAAACATGTATCTATTGGTAAATCTTTCACTAATTAATCTAAATACAAGCTTTACAATTTTTTTATTATGTTATTATCATATTATGATTTAAAAATTATCTGATTAGTTGTTTCCATTTTGGGGTCAAGTATTGTTGTTGTAGTTATTTCATTTTTGAGATTATTTGATACTTGATTCTTTCGTCTTACAATATGTGTGGCTTTTGGAGTGTGATCCCATTCCACCTACTTTTTTTTGGATATGTTGTATTTAACTTTCTGTTAAATAACATACAAATCTATTTCATTATAAAAAAATAGGAATGTAATGATTTTAGCTATGTCCACCACTTGTCATCACGAGAGCAATATATCTCTAATTGTAAATTATTATTTGATAGAATGCTCTTATTAAAATAAGATAGTGTAGTGGCTCCTAGCTAGGTTTGTAAGTATACTTTAACCCAAACTTCATTGTAATTGTGTTTGAACCCTAAGTAAAAATTTGGAAGAGCTACCCTAATATGTTTAGGAATAGGATTAACTAATACTTCAATTTAGACTTTATAGTAAGTGCATTTGATCCTTAGGTGAAAAGTTAGAAGAATTACCCTTATGTTTGTAGGGATATTGTCATATGATATATCTAGGAGATAACAACTAGTAATGATCATGCAAATACTACATTTGTAATCTTTTTGGAGGTGGTTTAGAATTTCTTTTTGTGCAATCATTATCAAGTAGTTTTCCTTGGTCAGTTGAAGGATTCTAGGCAATAGGGATGGGCTCCCAACTTCTAATGGTATCCTCACTTATTTTTTTCTTTTGGATCACCACAAGCTATACAAATAGGTGAAAAAAAGGTCTAGGTAAGTGAACTTTTCACTATCATGTCAACCAAGGAGACCATAGTCACATTGAGAAGCAAAGGACAACCCATGTGGCAAGGACCAGCCATGACATCAATGTTGAGAGGATTCATGGGATCCATGAGAGCCATGTCTTAAACAAACATTGTGGCTATGACCATGATAGTGTTTATGTGGAGAGGCGTCCCTATTGGCAAGAGAAGGTGACACACAGACAACAATACAAGAGATGTTGACCCAATACTGAATAAGTGTCTATAAGTGGTAAACCTCTAGATCAACATTCTTGGCCCATACCTAAATCTATTACATAACATCAGAGCATATGATAGCCTTCGCATACAAAGAAAAAATAATAATTTATTACAAAATTTGAAAATAAAACGATATTCCTATCTTTCCATATGCTAAATAGAATTTCCACTCTAAAAAGATGCTAAATAAAGGTTCCTGATTTGGGTTTCAATCATTGCACTTGCCGAGCAATAAGCAGATCTACTTGAAATATTACCCGGCATACATCATCAATATATCATTTCCATTGTACACGACTGGCATCCAAGTCAACAATTATCTTTTCAAGCACAGACAATTAAATTATACGTGGAAGATTTTTTCTTACTTCTTTAAGAAAATTTATATATGAAACTGTGTTTTGCGTGATGTTGCTCTTAAAATAGTAGGTAGATGATGTTGCTATTTTACTTACTCATTTTATACTCTTTTGTCTTATTCATTTCTTATTTTAAATGCTAAATAGATTTAACACATGGAAACAAACCTCAGCAATTCGATAACTCCTTCCTCACCTTGATTGAAAATGAGAATAATATCAAAGTATTTGGACTTTTTTTGTTTGGCTTCTACTGCAAGCATTCAATGAAGTGGGACCCAATTTTATAGGCAATTCATTTCTTCTCCTTCTTCTAGTGTAATATAGTTAGGTTTCTTTTAGGTCAACAATATTTAGAGGTGGTAGTTTTAAGTTAACTAAAATTCTCTTTTAAAATCTTTGATATCTAATTTTAATAATTTAACCTTTGTTTTAATATTGCATTCAATATGAAAGATGTTTGATTTTTTACGGATTTAATATATATTAATAGTCTAGTTTTCATAAACAAGAGAAAAGAAATAGGACAAAGCTTTTGATTAAAAATAGAGTTTATAATGACTTCAAAGAAGTGATAGAGATAATAGTTATGATTGCAACAAGTACAAATCTACAATAGGAATGAATATAATGGTTATCATAACAATAACAACACAAATGAGAGATCAAAAATCTTATTAATCATTCTCATGCTATGTAGGTTGAATCCAATATTGTGGAATCCACTCTCGAAATCCCTTGAAGTTGGATTTGTTAGATCAAAGGGTTTTCATCCTTTGATTGATGAAATCAAAGGGTTTCCATCCTCTAGTTGTTGTAAAACTAAAGTTTTTTTCCCTTAATCTAACACTTTGTACAACACATGCTCTACGCAAAGTTTGCTAGGGTTTTTGGGTGTAAAAAAACGGTTGAATAAATCTACCTCTATGCATCCAACTAGAAATAACAAGAAGATCTATGATCAAAATATGTTCCTGCCCAAAATAATAGTTCATAAATCATGAGGATCCAAAGGTCATAGCTCCAACCACTATATTAAATGAAATATGGTAGTATACAACATAAGACACAACAAGTACAATGAAATCCAAATTAATAAATGTTATCAATGTTTTTTTAGGTGGGAAAACCACCCTTTGAATATGTAGCCACAATAAAATGTGTCATTAATGACAATCAAACCATGTAAAGAGGTAGGTGAGGTTAAAAGGATGAAGGGTGGGAAAGTCAAGGGTTGCAGATATTGCATGACTCATACCTCTAGGAAAAGAATTGAGTTCAAGGGGAAGGCATGATAGTAAGGGAAAGTCCAAACTTTGATAAGGAAAGGGAAACAAGCAAGATTCAGTCTAAAGAGGTATGCCAAGAGGGCCAAGCCTAAAATATTAACAAAAGGATCACACACATGGACTAAAACACAAAACCATTTATACTTAGAGAAAAATGAAAGCAAGGGATGGGAATCAATAGGAATTATCTCATCAAAAAGATAGGGAATGAATATTAGATTTTTCCACATGAACTTATTGAAGAGGGGACACTACAAGTCCACCCTCTCCAAGATTTCTTGTCCTCAAGCAACACAAATTGAGGTGCTCCAAAATGTTTGGTGCTTCCCATATGTCATCTTTTATAGGTAGGTTCCTCTAGTAAACTAAATATTTTGTGATACTCCTCCCTCTTATATTTTTTACCTTAGTGTCTACTATTGTTTCAATCACTAAAATTAACTTACCCTCATCATCTAGGGGTAGTAGGTTTGTTGAAGGCGCAATATGCTAACCTAGAGATCTCTTCAAACAACATACATGATACACATCATAGATTTTGTTGGTCTTTGTAATTTCTAATACATAGGTCACTTCTCCTATTCTCCTCACCATCTTTCAAAGTCCATAAAATCTTGACTTGAGTTTTCTAGTGCCACTCCTCTTGGTGGAAGACAATCTATAAGGCTACAATATTGAGTAAGCCATGTCCCTCACCTCAAAAGATCTATATATGTTGTTGGTCTACATAAAACCTTTTTATCATTGCTAAGCCTAGTATAGATGATCTTTGAGTTCCCTCAAGATCTCTTGGATTTGAGTTATCAAATCTCCACCCATTGGAACCATACAATCTACAACTACTAAATCAACAAAACTTGGGGTATCATACCTATATAAGGCCTTAAAAGGAGACAGTCAATGAATGCATGATAAGTTGTATTATAGAAACATACCCTCAAGTACAAACACTTGATCCATGTACATAGTATGTTGGAAATATAATTTATTAGATACCCCTCTATCCATTTTTTGATAATTTTGTTGGGAAAATGTGTCTCAACCTTGCAATTACATAAATTTTATTGTTGATAGGTAAGCATGTTGGGGGGGGGGAGGGGGGGGGGGAGGGGTTGGTATCCCATGCAAGGGGTTCGATGGGATCATCCCCTCAACAAGGGGTTCGACTGTCATGCACCCCGATGGGGGCTTGAGGGTAACGCTCCTGAAAGCCAAATTTTATGTACATTTTATTATTGTAAATCTAGACCATTCATCATTAGGTCTTAGATCTAGTGATCGATATTTTGTTGGCTTGACTTTCCCTATAAGGAATCCCTGTTTTATGAGGGTGTTATATTACGATGGTGTAGTGTGATGTATTCTAAGAGTTTGATAGCAGCCATGTTTCCTTTGGAACTCTGATTGGTGATACTCCTGTGAGAATCTTGCTTTGCAAGTATATTGTAATCTTTGTGATTTTTGTGATTTTTGAATAATATATTAGGTGGCTTTTGGAGTGTGGGGTTTTTCTCCACAAAGGTTTTTCCCCATGTAAATCACTATGTTTTGGTATGCATGATATTATGTTTTTTTATGTTTAAGTTTATGTAACTGTTGTAAAGATCTATA
>VDFB02181862.1:0-23396 GCA_007258455.2 Sequoia sempervirens
ATATTTTTCTACCCATATATTCAACTCAAAACCTAGCTAGAGCTTTCATCAGTTCTCTCCCTACAAATGAGCTTTGAATTTCCTTTTATATGACAAGGGAGCAACAAGCTTCGGGCTCAAATGTAATTTCACCACAAATTTTCATTTGAACAAAATATCCATTGCATTTGACTTTCATTTCAAAACTTCCCACATGTTGAATCTGCAAAACATAGTGGCACACAAACTTGGGAAAGCTAAAAGAATAGGGAACACAAATTGTCATCAAAATCCCCTTGTTGCTAGGCCACGCAAAAAAACCAGACAACCAAATTGCCTTGAAGGAACACCACAACACCTTCTTATTTACCCACCACCCTGCCCTTACCAACACTCAGACCCCATTATACATGATCGCTTCTAGTTGTTTCCCAATACGGTAGACCCTCAGCCTCCTCTTCTTTGTTGTCCTTACCCAATACGGTTCTAGTCCGTCTGCTTGGGGTTTTAACAGCCAATTGAACCACATATTTCACTTCCTCATCAGAGGGAAAACCGTGATTTAAGTGACTTAAATACCGACAGTAGTTCGAGTCAGTCTCGGTTACATCATCAGAAGTGTTACTCGTAAGGTCAATGGGCGTGTTTTGGCATCTAGAGCACATTGACTGCTTGCCTTTGTCATCTACCAGTTGAGCAACAACATCTAGAATTGCAACCTTCTACTGCATCTAGTGGGCACAAGCCTGGGCTTTTCAACCAAAGCACCTTCCTGAATAGCAGGACCGAGCTTTGGTGAGCTCAAACGAATAGACCTCCTTACTGACTTACTCATTTTCTCTTCTTAGAAAAGCACTCAAACTTCATTAGACTCATCCCACAAAGCGCTCTAACTGCTACAAGAATGGCACTATTAGCAGTTAATTTCTCTTGTATTTATTGTGCGAGGTAATGGCAACCTTCATCAATGTTTAGTAAATATGAATGTGCAAACATAGCAATTTGGCACCGTATGTACTATCACCGTTTAACTAGAGCTGCATGAGAATCCAAAGATCACCCTTCATGACTTCCAACAACATCTTCACACAGATTGAGATCGATGTGACTACACAAGAAAGGAATAATTCATTAATGCTTCAGCAACCTTCATCTTCCTCCTATGAGCTAGCAGGGAACAACATAGATTTACATTAGCTTTTGATCTTGGTTGTCAATCTAAAACCAGGGGTTATGAGCTCAATAGTGGAGATTGGGCCCCACATTCCATACAGGACACACATCTATCTTTTCCTGACCTCGCGCCAAATAATAGGGCAACACCTTAGTTCTGTGAGTTGGCGGGGTATGATCGAGATCTTCTCCCATATCTTTGAATCTTGAAAACCTACACATTGCACGGTTAGTAGTTAATGGCTTAGGCTTATGTCACCAGATTAAAACTAAAACCTAACTTTGATTTTAATACTTTATTTCCTCTACAGGGTTTTATTTCCTAAGTCTCGGTTGGCCCTGTTAAATTCTTATCCCAACCCTAACAAGAACAAATGATTAAGCTAAGGATTGTATTTGTTGTTATAACTTTAGTTCTAGAGAATTCTTAATTACCAATTCTTATTTGTGCATTTGTATATGAATCCAATTGAATTCCTTTCAATATCATTATGGAAAATTTTATTATTGCAACCCTAACTCTAACACTAATTAAACCTTGACCCTAACCTGATTGAATTTGTATTATAACCCTAACTCTAACACTAATTGAACTGTAATCATAACCCTAGGTATTGTTGAAACCTAACCCTAATTGTATCAAAACCCTAGAGAACTCTAATTGAACCCTAACCCTAAAATAGACAATAACCCTTACCTTAATTGAACCCTAACTCCAATCCTAGCCCTAATTTAAGACTAACCTAACCCCCTGACCTTTTAAACCCCTTTATTGAATTATAACCCTAATTGATCCCTAACCCAAATTGAATACTAATTGAACCTTAAGCCTATGAATAGCAACCTTAATTAAACTCCAACCATAATCCTTGCTTTTGAATTTTGACCCTAATCATAACCATAATTCAACCCTAACCTTAATTGAACCCTAACCCTAAACACATGAGTTCAATTAAGTTTAAGGTTCAAATAGGGTTAGAATTTAATTAAAATTAGGTATAGGATTCAATTAGGATTAGGCTGGGGTTGTGCAAAGATTAAGGTCTCTATGATAGAGCTTGGGGTTAGTGTTAGGGTTCAATTGGGAAAGGGTTAGCATTAGGGTTAGGGTTATGGTTCAATTAGGCTTAGTGTACAAAAAGGTTTGCTATGAATGTTATAATATAAAAATAAATGTGTTTTCAATGTTTATTTTTCAATTTAAAAGATGTGCCAATAATGTTGCAATCACTAATGATTAATTTTTTCTTGATGGTTAAAATAGATTGGTAAGTAAATTTATCTATAATAAGTAAATTTATCATTGATTTTTTCTTGATAAGTAAATCAATAATTCATAAATTTATCTATAATTCTTATTAAATTTTTCTTAATTATATTCAATTATATTTTATTAAAATGTTAAAAAATTTAAGTTGCTTATAAATAATTTTATGTGTTTTTTATAATTAACTTGATATTGTGTATAAAAGGTTTAAGTTATGAATGTTATAATATGAAAAGATAAAAAAAAATTCAATGTTTATTTGTTAGTTTGATGTGAGAATAATGTTGCATAGTAATGATTAAATTTTTCTTGATTGGTTAAGTGATATTATGAAATTATTCTATGTTAATTTAATGTTATGAATGCTATATAATATAAAGAAAAATATTTCTAATATATTTTTAATGCATCTTTATATTTTATAAACAAACACCTAAAATAAAGATGTGATTGTAAAAAAAATACAACTTAATGAGTGAACATACATTTAAAGTTAAAAGTGAAATTATAAAACAAATTGTAAATTTATTTTATTTTTCTTCTATAAATATAATTTTTTAATTTGTCATCCGCCTAGTAATGCCCACTTCTCCTTTTAATGAATGTTTTATTTTGCAAGGGTTGATTTAGTGCTGTCATTGATCTATTTCCTACAGATATCAATGGTGCTCGCCATCCCGTGATCGGGAATTGAAGGATCGTGAAATCACGGGCGGGTGCCACGTGTCCTATCCTAGGATCAAGTTTGAACTATCATTGACAACCTACCATTTGATCTGAGCCATTCCCTGCCATCCCGTAATGGTGCTTGGGTTGATTGCAAAATCATGGGTGGGTGCCACGTGTCTCATCCGATGAAGCCTAAAGAGTAAAGGAAACACTAGCCAGCTTTAAATGTATTAAGGGGTGGATTACTAAAGTGTTCTCAAGACGCACATGTTCTAAATCTACGGATATGTTATAATCTCCCTGGAAAAGCTACTCGAAGGTTAATGACATGGCTGGTGACTGTGTTAAAGGAGTGAGATCATTGATGCTCAGGATGAATGGTTGCCCACCATCACGCGATCAGAAGTTTTAGGATTGCGATATCGCAGGAAACTGCCATGTGGACTTCCTTCATAGTGTATGGTAAGGTGGGCCCCTTATCGCCATGTTGGCAATTGTGTCAGCTTGTTTTGAAGGTGGCCGTCGATGATTTGATCAAGCTGAAGAATCAACGTCTCGAATTTAAATCTGTATCAAATATCCTTTTTAGAGGGGTTTTAAAACATCATGTGCCCCATCATTTCGTCTAGATGTTGACCCCTTCGGTTTTAAATTTTGTGGCTTCCATAGGTTTTTATTTTCCCTAAGTCTAAGCTGACCCTCTGCTTTGTCATTTTAAAACAACTTATGTTGTTGTTGTGTGATGTCTGCCTGGTGATGTCTCCTTGCCCTTTTAATAAATGTTTTATTTTGTAGAGGGTTGAATTAGCACTAGAAATAGATCAATGGTGCCTGCCATCCCACAATTAGGAATTATGGGATCACAATATCACGGGCACTTCCCACATGTCTCATCTGATCAGGAATTGAAGAAGCAGGATTTATGGTAAAAAGATTGATGGTGCACGCCATCCCGCGATGGTAAATCAAAGGATTGCGATATCGTGGGCAACTACCACGTCACATTCCTTCACAACGTATGACATAGTGGGCCCCTTTATTGCCATGTTGGCAATTATGTCAGCCTATTTTGAAGATGGTCGTCGATGATTAGATTAAATTGTTCAAGGATCAACGATTCAAATTTAAATATGTATCAAATTATGGTTGGAGACGTTCGTGCAGCCCGCAAGTGAGCTTTAATGGTGGATGAGACATCTATTGGTGGGATTTGATCGACATAAACTCAATTTACTCATCTCATTTGTATCACAAAGCATCCAAGTATTTCATGAAAATAGTTACAGATCCAAAGGTAAAATTGTGAGTAGTTGCAGCCAGAAATTGGAGTTTGTGCAAAGAAAGCTGTGAGTTAATTTTCTCTTTTTCCCAGTCATTCTGCACCTAAATTTGGGAAGGGGGTGTCTGCTATACTTGTCTTTGAGTTCATTAAAATATTTTGTTAGGTCTATTGTTTAATCATAAATTGTGAGGAATTGTGATATTTTTACTCTGTAATTTCCTATCTCTACTTAGTCATAACCACTTGAAGTGTAACATTGTAGTGAGGCCCTAGTTTGTCTAAAATGGCACCAACCAGGCAACACTCTGGCCACATTGAGTATTTGAAAAGAAACTTGTACGATGATTTCCTAGATCAATTTCTATTATCAACAAATGACAGAAGGAAAGGTTTTAGTGTTGATGCGAGGGAAAATCCTAGGGGAGGGGTTGGTGTGTAATAACTCCAACATTGCTAATGCTAGGGTTACACTCACAGGCTTAGAAATGTTCAGATTATGGTATGGACAAAGGAATTTGCCTCATCCTTTTTCAAATGGATGGATGTACGACATGGGAAAGCTGGTTGTTCCAAATGTGTTCCTAATGTGGACTTACTTAGAGCAGTGGCCAAAAGATATGACCCTATCACACGGGTAATCAAAGATAATGATGGAGGGGTTCTATTAGAAATTAACAAAGATGTTATCCAACAAACTTTTAATTTGAGTGAGCCAAGTGATGACTTGGTTCCTATTAATCTTGAAGAAATGAAGCAGGAGCATACAAAATTGAAATATCTTTTTAGGGTTAATTTGCTTCCACCTCATCTGGTTAAGGCAGGGGGTTCACAATTTCACATCATCCCTAGTGACCAGGAACCCTTCAGATTGAATTGTTTTGCAAAGCCTTTCCTGGCTACTTTCTATTCACTATGTCAGATTTTGGGTTTCAGCCCTGGTGTAGTAATGCCGATTGCATACATGTTCATGGGGGTGCAAATACAACACCCTAACTTCTCTGTAACATATGACTTTGCTTCTTTTTTTGTGGAGAGGATAGATGAAGGACTGTCGAAGTTGCAGAATGGTGATACTGGTACTTAATTATTTTGGTATTCCATGTTGATGCATATGTTCTTGTTTAGGAATGTTGATTTCTTTGCTGAGAAGATGAACTTAAGATAATCAGTTAATGGAGAAAGATTGCTAGTATAGATATGGGTTACAAATTTGTCCTGTAATAAGGAAAGCACCAGTTATGTGAAATTTGACAATTGTTTTGCTACAAGATTGAGGGCTAGATTGATGGTAAATGTACCTAAGATCCCTGAGGAAGTGCATGATTTCCTTAGGCCGAAGGAGAGGAAACCAGAATTGAGGGTTTTACATAACTGGGGTGACATTATCCCATATCCAGTCAGCACTATCCTGAGAATATATGGATTTCAAGGAACCACTCACATACTGCCATACAATGTGCCACCAAGACTAGGGTTTGCAGAAGTTATGTGGTAGATGGGGTGTATTCATGAAGATAACCTAACTGGAAAGGGGAAGGGAACATTATTCCTTGATTATACAGTAGTGTCTGAATTTACATTTTCAAAGGGAGGTTGGACACATTTTGATAAATTCTTTGTTGATTACCATTTGAGATTTGGTCCAACACGACAACATGATCCTGAAGGCTTCTTTGCTCTTTTTCAGACAAAAAATAAAAGGTGGAAAATTTGCACATGAGTTCAATTTCCCTGAGGACCTGATCAGGAATGAATTTGATTTAAATAGACAGGAATTGATCAAGGAAAAGTGGATAGCTTATAGTAAGCTACTGGATATTGTGCATGAAATGGATTCAAAGTATGATCCATTGATGGAATTCACTCCATACCACAAGAGAATTGATTTTTTAATGAAGAATTTCAAGGAGATAATGGACACCTTGACAACCAAAAAGATAAATTTAAGGCTATGTCTAGATATACAAGGACAAAGTGATATGCCAATTGAAACAAGGTCAGTATGTTAGTCTATAGAAAGGCGGCCCATCTATAGGAGGAAAAGGGATACTACCAGTGATGAGGAAGAAGTAGACAAAAAAGGGAAGAAAATAAGGAAGGCGCCTTCACGACTAGGCCAAAAATTCAAAGTACTTGGGGCTGTCAAAATCATTGAATTGAAATCTTCACCAGAGCACAGTCCCCCATCACCACCACCTGAGCCAAGCCATAAGAGGAAAAGAATTGATCACCTACTTGAGGATCTCACAAATGAAATTATTGTTACTGATTAAGACATGCAGGTTGGTATGCCATCCC
Organism: Sequoia sempervirens; assembly: GCA_007258455.2. Classification (NCBI taxonomy): domain Eukaryota; kingdom Viridiplantae; phylum Streptophyta; class Pinopsida; order Cupressales; family Cupressaceae; genus Sequoia; species Sequoia sempervirens. Next base: position 6,669 of record VDFB02181862.1, read on the forward strand.
CTCCTAGGTTAGTTGAATTGGTTCTATCTGATTTGGATATGAAGGGTAAGAGTGTGCAGGATGCAAGAATGGAGGCTTGCAAGGAGTTCTTAGATGACAATGCATTTGTAAAGACTCTTGTATTCTTGCAATGGGCATGGAGGATGAAATTTGAGGAATATCAAAATAAATGCAAGGAGAGAAGAGAACTAAGGCCTAATAGGTCAGATCAGGAGAATGATGAAGAAGTGAAAGCTAAACTAATGGAAGAGTTCAAAAACATCACTCCTGAAGAAGGAATACAACTAATGAATCAGACTGGTGTTTTGATTTTTCCTGAATGGTACATCACAGATGCAATGGATTTCAATTCCATTATAAAGTCCAAGAATACTTTTCAAGATTCTAAAGAAGTTAAGGAAGCATTACAAAACTCTGCCTTCAGTGAAGAATATGAGACCTTGGCAATTTGGGCATTGGCTTCACAAGGAAGAAAGCCAGACATTTTTGATATTAATCCAAATTTCAAAGGAGGATTAATAATAAAGAGAGCTTCAGAGAATAAAACAACCGAAGCCACTAGTTTAACTATGAATGTTGCCAAGCTGGCCCAAAAGACTGTTAAAAGGGAGGAGGCTGAAAGAAAGAGCCTACTGAAGAAGTATAACATTTTAATTGAAGAATATAGTAAAATGCAGCAGACGAATGTTGACCTGCAAATTGAAGTAGAAAGGTCCAAGTATAGACATACTGGGGAAACATCCAATGCTCCAGGAACTAGCACATCACCTCCCACAGTAGGGTCAATCCCTCCTGCTTCTCCAAATGTTTCGACACCAAGGTCTCCCATTCAAAATCCTGCTCTTACCCCTCCTCTAGAACAAGTTGATGAAGAAATAGAGTGCTCTATTGATCCAAAAAAGAGGCAGCTCATGTAGAAAATTGGTCAATTACAGACATCACTAAGGGTAAAAGAGGAGGGTTTTCTTTCAAAAGAAAAAGAAATTGTTACTATTTTTTTGGAGCATTTAAATGAAAAGGTGGATAATAAACTACCCTCTATACATTCTTTGTATTCTTTTCTATTTGAAGCAATAAAGAATATTGATAGGGATCAGGGGATAGTGATTCCAATAATTGAAAATTGGATCCCTAGGGAAAATGATCTAGATGTTATGAATAAAGCCTCAAAGTTTGATGTAAATAACAGGCCCCAATCATTGAAGCCTACTTATATATTAGTTAAATCATTGCAAGGTTTTCAGACCTTATCAAATGATCTAAGTAGGAAGATTAGGGAATTGGTAAAGAACTTCAATGATTGGGGTAACACACTGTTACCTGATATAACTGATGAGTAGGGGGAAATTAGAACACTCTAATAATGGTAAGATCAAGCAAGTAAAGTCATCAATAATCAAATTAAAATAATTTGTGATGACTCAGATTATGATTTGTTGGTAAATTGTATGGATAAGATTATTGGTACCGACTCATTTTTGGAATCTTTTGAAAGAGATGCTAATCAGGTAGCAGTAAAGTATATACCTTATAATACAAAGGTAAATGAGGTGATTAATTTTGACTAGCCAACTGATGAAGAATACCAGAGGTGGGTGGCTAAGTATTTGAATGATGATGAGTAAAAAGAGTGGGCTACTGACAGGTGGCAAATCAGATGTTGTGGTTACAGTGTTTCCAGTTTTGTATGGATGACTTTCTTGGCGTGGGTTTCACGTGGTTTTTTGTTATTGCATCAACCTTCCTCTACCGACATGATGAACGAGAATATGCTCCAGGATGATTGTTGTTGTAACGATTTTTTGAATATCATCAGCTGTCTGAATTGGCTGGTGACATGTGTACTTTCTGGCCTGATGCTTGTTTGCTCCTTCATTTTCTATAAGAAGGATTTCAAGGCCAGAAGTACAAGGTTAGCAAGTTAGAGAATTTTGATCGAGTCTAGGCGAAGTCGCAGAGCAGATTGTAAAGTCATATGTTTCTAAAGAGAAATGCAATTTAGGATTCTGAGTCATTCTGTGATAGGTTTTGTGTTTATGAGGATTTAATGTTGCACAACAGTACTAGCTTTTGAATTGAAATGTCAAATTTGAGCTCATGTCTCTCTATTATATGTGCATATCTGATCTTTGAATAAAATAACTAAGGGTTGTTTCATTCATCTCACTATTGTGGTGTGTATGATTATATTTTAGCTTTAATTCAAGGAATTAATTAAAATGCTTGAATGGGATTGTAGGCGGATATGTGCTGTATAAGGATTTGATAAGTAGTCCTGGGTTAGAATGCATACTAATGAAATTGTAATGCAATATTGTTAGGGATCTTATATGTGATGTATTAAATCTATTATAAACCTCTAGATGCTTATGAATTTGACTCCTACAATGGACATATAGCACTGATCTAAGTTATAATTATTCATGTAGTTCAGTATTTGTTTGTCTTTGCCTAGAGCTTGCTACAAATTGCAAATCATTGACTATTTTATACAATGGATCAAGTGTTTAGTTATCTCACACTCCAGATAGTTGATATTCTCTATGAATAGCCAATTCTAGTTTATATTATCTTATCATGTTGAGCTATTAAGTGAGATCATCTGCTATTGTTAATATTGTTTATAATAATGGTGCAAAGGTTGTAAACACATTAAGGGTTCACCCTCCCGGGTCCTGCAGAGCTCGAAGTGTAGGAGGCTTTTAAAGTCCTCGTCAGTTGGTCTAGGTCCTTTGAGCTACCTTCGATTGGAATTGGTAATTCCATAGGTATATTAGAAGACAAACCTGGTTACATTGTAAAAAGAACCAACATACATGTCAACCACTGAACAACCACCTCTACAACTGAATTTTTAATCTTTTATGATCACATGAAACATAAAACACACTAATTTCAAGGTTGTTAACATCACTATTGAAATGTTTTAATTTTTTGACCTTTCAAACATTAAAAAGTACATCATTAAATTAATTATGTAATGGCATAAAAATTAAAAACATCATGAATTAATTATATAACCACATAAGTCAAATATAATTCTATCAAGAAATTAATATCAAATAGATAATATAATTGCATAACTTATACATTTCAATGTCATTGATCTTCTTCTTCATCCAACTCTTTGTATGTATCATCCGATCCAGATTCGACATTGTAAGGATTGGTCATATCATCATCATCGTCATTGATATCAGTTTTGATAATGTCATCATCCACACAGATATCATCTTCATGAAAATTAACTCCTACATCATCATGATCTAGTTCCTCCTCTTTGACATCTTCATCAAGGACATCATCAACTAGCCATTGATCCTGATCATCATCTACATCATCTTCTAGTTCTTCGGTATCTTCTTCTTCCACCACATTATACTTTACCGGCCTTCCTCTTGGATCATGTCTAACAACAAATGACCAACCCAGTTTACCTAGAACCTCTGAGTAAAATACCTGGTCACATTGGCTTGGAAGAACATAGGGCTCATTTCCAGCTCACTTGATCAACCTTGTATTAACCATGGTAAATCCATTATTATGTTCAATAACAGTTCTCTCAGGATCATTTTCATTCAATCGTAGCCTATACCATAGGACGATGAACATAATTAATTTGAAAGACTTAAAGTAACACTCAAGTATATCATCCAAAATCCCATAATATCAATTTTCTAAGACTTTTGGATGTATGTCGCTTCTACATGAAACATTAGTCACCTGAAAGACTGTAGTTATACCAGAATCACAAGTTTTCTTCATGTCATCCAACATTTTGATTCAAAATTTATGACCATTGCACCACATAGCCTTGTGGTGTTTCACCTGCAATATGTCAAACATGTAAAAATTATTGCAATATCGTCAGCTTGATAAACATATTTATTCTTGGCCGAATGTATGCAAAGAAAACAATCTCAAGATACATATACATCAATATACTTGAAAATAATTAAATAATATGGGTGATTAATATATTTATACGTACCTGTTTATCTCTTAAACCATATGCTAAATCAATTTCCCTTTGTGTAACATTGGAATCTCCATTATGATGAGCTTCTTTAACCAATGAAGCCACACCTTCCCATGTTAATGCGTGACCAGATTGTTGACATCGTTCAATCCATACCATCATCCAATCAATATTTTTGGCGACGTACAAATGTAGTGCATCCCACTCTCGACCAACTGTAGCAAAAAAGTTGAAATTCAAAAATGACGTATAATTAGTTAAATACCACAATATACGACCTTAATTTATAATTGATGTATATTGAAGATTAAAAATTAAATAAGTACAATATACATAAAAACCATATGTAAAATGTATTCCAATTAATCTCCATGACCATCTTATAATTACATCTCACTTTCCTTAATCTACCTTTCCCCATCAGGTACTCCCCTTCAAATTTGTTAATGGAGTTGGGATCCCAAATGCGATCTACATGGATCTTTGCTACAAACTTAGGAAGATATTCACTAATGTACACCATGGTCTAGTATACCATATATCCCTCCACCATAGAACCCTCAGGATGTGCTCTTTGTCTAACCAAAGCCTTCAAAAATTTCAAGTGTCTCTCAACCATCCATATTGACCTTGTGTGTACAGGTCCACACAATTCAATCTCCTCAACTTGGTGTATAAGGTAGTGTTCTTGTGCATTCAAAAATGTTGAAGGTAGACAATTTTGCATTTCACACATTAGACGAGGAATTTTTCTCTTCCAATAATTTATATCTTCTTTATGGATTTCTTTAGATGACAACCATCTACAAGTGATTCAAGGTACAAATATATTAACAAGATTTAACACAAATATACAATATATTACATAACAAGTAAAACAAATGGCAATTATAAGATGTATACAGCGAATTGAAAAAATCTCACTACTTACCTCATGTATTTTCCAAGATCATATATAACTTGCTTGGCATTGTTGTCAAAGTTTTATGGGAGAGATAGAGATATAATGTACTGCAACAATTATAAAATGATCTTTTCATTATTTTTCCAAAAATAGTAAGCACAATACACTGAAAAGTACATGCATTATACAAGTGTATATAATATACCATAATAATTACCTTAATGAAGGTATTCCAATCATGCGTTTTCATCCCTGACCCAAATTCACCTTTCTTTGTTATTATATTGTTTATGTTCGTAGCAAATCCTATGGGAAATCAATTTTTTTGAATGAATTCTTTTATAGCATTGCTTTGCTGCTCTATTAATAACCAAGGAAGGGAACTTCTATTAATTTGGTCTCCATCACTATTTAATTGAATGACATTTTTCATTGAATGATTGGCTTCTTGAATGTCAGTACAAATTTTGACAATTTTTTCTTTGTTATGCCTTCCATCCAATATTTTCCATAACGTTTCTATTATATTCTTTCCGATATGCATTGTATCAAACAAATGCACAATTTGTAGCTGCTCATAGTAGGGCAACCTACTAAATTGTCTAGGATAACTTTTCAGTCCCTATGGAAGCCAGCCATTAATGCCTTGATGACCTTCATGAAGCATATAAGTTAAACAAATTAACAAAGTCAATCATTTTCAATTACAACATGAGTAAACACAACACAATATAAATTCAAAACATATCATATATGATAGATAAACAATTTGATCCAATGTATAACCTTGACGATTAATTCTATTATATTCCAACTTTCATAGGCGAGGTGACATTCTTCATGGTTTTGATGTAGTCTCCTCTTTCCCATTGAAAATATGTTTTTCAGTAGTTCTATACTTATGATTTCTATGGAGGAAGTTCCTATACTCATCAAACACCTGCTTTCCTAAACTTGTTGAATGACGAGATTTCATCTTTGGACCACAAATTGGACATGCAAATTTTCCCTTTGTTTGAAGACCTGCAAGATGATATATAATTGGATTAAATATGTCAATTTTTTTCATTATATATAATGAATAGATTATTTTAAAAACATGCATGATATCTACTTCATCAAATTAAATATTTTTAAAGTGCAGTTGAACGTTATAACATACCACAAAAATGTGTTAGCCCTGGGGCATCATGAATTGTCCATACAAGCATTGCATGGAATTGAAATTGTCATTTTCCTATTGGTCTGGAGACGTCATACATGGGTATGTGCAGAATCATCATGGAAAAAACAAGCCCTTAAGTGGCAAAAAATTCAGAAAAATCAGTGTTAGGTAGCTTAATGTAAAAATTTGAATTAGTTATCTATATTATTTCAAAAATATGTAAGAATAGAATCTATAGAAAATTGAATGTAGTTTCTAAACTACTAGGTTTATTTAAAAATAAATAAAATCTATTTTATGAAAATTTAAAATTTCAATGCAATAATACTTAAATTTCAGGGAAAAAATAAGAAGTAGGTGTCTCTCTGACCACCCTAACGATAATAAAATGATAATATTTTTTTATAATATTTTATATATAAATAGAGGACTCATGTACATATGTGATGCATATTTTTTTGTAATTTTTTTCCAAGTAAATAATTAATTATGAATTTTTTATTACAACTTTTAAAAAATATAAAAAATCGTATGTCTAACCACCTTAACTTGGTCAAAAATTCATGATTTAATCCTATATTATGTGAAGCATAGACTGTGACACATGTTTCAAATTCAAAAAATATGATACCGTTTGAAAGTTATAGATGTTTTTAAATCAGCCTATCGATTAGGACTTTAGTCATAATTCTAATAGAAAATGAATAATAATTATTTATTAAATTCAAATTAAAGAATAATTTATATTGGTGGAAAGATGAGAATCTCCTCTAAAAACTCTTTTCGTTTCATCAATTTTGGGTAAAAAAAAAGTCATCAGCCACATACCCTACAAATAGCCATAATATTGCCACTTTTTGGCCCATGATGATCCTGCACATACCCACATAGCGACGCCATTCCATAACTTTAGTAACTCATAGATAAGAGGCTCAATATATACATTCATATCTTTAACTTGGTACTTACCTAGTTGAATCAACATAAACATTACATAATTATTATAACCCTTTTACTACAATATATATAAATTAATGTACATGACTATTGAATGAAAAAAATATGTCATTATGCAACAAATAAGACAAATGAGATGCTACTACGTTAAAGAATATTGATGTAAACAAATACCTAGAACAATCATTGACAACATTATGTGCTCCCTCTTTATTGACATCCATGGAGGAATGTTATTGTTGATAACAAAAACATGTCACACTAAGTAAATAGATCACAACTCTCCAAATGGATTGACACCGTCTGTTCCCAATGAGAGCCTCAAATTACGAGGTTCTTCTTTAAAGTGTGGCCATTTTTCCTCCATGTTCCTAAATGCAGAACCATCCACAGGAATTCGAAGAATGTCATCTCCACTTTTATTCCATGCATGGTAATCCATAAATTGCACTAAGTTTTCGCACCTAAATAATCGTTGCATACGTGGAATAATGGGAATATAACGAAGAACCTTGTGAGGCACCTTTTTTGTTAGTTGATCTATTCGATATCTACTGATATGACATTCTGGGCATTATGTTGCAAATTCTTGTTTATTATATATAACATGATCATTGGGACATGCATCTATTGCTTGATAATCCATTCTGGTATATTTCATAATGGCACATAAATCTCAGTATGAGCGAGGTAAAATATTTTATGGTGGTAACAAAATTTCACCAATCAATCTACAACAAAAAATAATTTGTTCATATAAAGAATATTAATGGTACATATTTCATCCTTTATTTACTAGTGATGAATTAACAACACTTAAAATAGATGACATATATGACATACCTTAACATCCATGAGATTGCTATGTTTGGTAAACCATTCATAACCTTCAAGTTCAATAGCAACAATACAGTAGAGAGAAGAGTTGTTTCAGAGCCTTCATAAAGGGGCTCATATGCCTTCTAAAGTACAGGTAAATCACGAACATCATCAAAGTCATTTTGATCATCATGATTAGCTCTGCCACTAAATGTGTCATGGATCAATGTATTCGTACCATCATCTTCAAGTGTGTTTTCTGGCACATGATCATCTTCTTCCATAGGATCATTAACTTCATCTTTGATATTCGCAGCTCCATGTTCGTCCGCTTGCAAAACCACATTCTTTGGGTCGTGATAATCCATATCATCTGCCCTAGGGTGCCCAACCTTTATAATAATGATTGATACAAATAAACCATGATCATGATCAAGTGATTATATATATATATAATAAATGATATAAACATTTACAAATATAATCAATATAAACACATATAATGAACAACTTACCAATGGACAATAATCATGGCCCCCTTCAACGTGACCATGCTTCCTACAATATTTCTCAGCTATTGTGATTAAAAGTCATCTCATCTTTAAGCCCTTGCAATTATTGCAAGGACAATAACATTTCCCATCACCCTTTCTTTTCAATCTAGCCCACAATCTATCAAGTGTCTCTTCATTTTGTTCTGGACTAATATTATCTAACATGATTTTTCTTTACCAAACTTGACTATTTAGATCTTCAAAAAATATCAAACTCACACTCCAATAATTTTTATTCATAGAAAGGTATCATAATCTAATAATTTTGATATTTTACACCAAAAAAATTTGGCATGCAACCACCCCTGCAAAAGAGAAGATAGTATGAAGTTAATGACCCCAAAAAACACTTTAAAATGCTAATTCTAAAACTTATTAAATTCTGATTTTCATATGATTTCCAACCGTTAAGACTCCTAAAATCATAATATTGAACTTGATGACAAACTTCCTACAACAATGGAGGTAGCAAGCTAGTAAGAGCAAGTGACCCATTCATAAGGAGCAACAAGTCAGAATCATCATTGCTAATGTCAATACGGATTTATCCTTTTAGTTAAAGATGCAATGTGTCACTTCTTATGATGAGCTTATCCCTAGGGCCCTCAACATTGAGAGAGCCCTAATAAAAAACAACATAAGCATTGGTAAGAGCATGATTAGGGTACAAACCCTAGGCCTTCATAGAAACATAAACAATAACTATAACGGATTAGTGAGGTTGCAATACCAAAAAGATTGAGACATTGTAGGTAATAACAAAATCTTGCAATCTAAAGATTGTAGCCAATAACAAGCACACTGTGTAGCTTAGTGACATTTGTAAATGCAATCTACGTTAAGAATAATGACAATCACTTGAGATGTGACAATCAAAAAGAGGCTGAGCAGTGACAAGATAATAAAGCTCAAACCTTGCATAGTAAAGTGGAGATTTTAACAGTGAGTTTCTTTACCCTCTTGCTAACCTTAAGGGTTTTTCAAATGCTTTTGGTAGTGTTAGAGAAGGAAAATGCAATCAGGGAATGACTGTCCAAATGAAGTAACAGTGGTAATCATAGGTTCAATGTTTCTTCTTAGCCATTAATGTATAATGGAGGTAGTGGATTGCATGTTTGAGCAGTGTTTTGAGACTCATCAAAGATGGGAGAATAGTGAATAATACCTTGTGGACTGTGAAGTAGTGTCAATAAGGTTGAAGGATCTTAAGAACTACAATACCATGATACAATGAGTCCCCTATAGTAAGTAGGCAGTCTATAGGGCATAGTTTTATTTTATAGAAGGATGCTCATGAAAGGAATCTTCAAGTGATAGTGAGTGAGTTGTTTAAGATTGCAGCTGAGGGTGCAATACCTAGTCTTAAAGGAAGTTAGAAAAGTAGTAAATGTGCAAGAAAATTGAATCATACACAACAAACAATTCAAAATGTTATCTTTCATAATTCCTTGAGTTTGAAGACAAAAATCTCATTGTATCTTCATGATGAAAGTGGTTACCTTAATGGTCAATCACTGGAAACCATGATTTTAAAACATGCTATTGTGCTTATGGAGGCAACATTTTAAGCAAGGCAGTGAGTGGTGGTTTGGAACAATGGCAGGTATCAAGGACTTGCTTTATATGCATACTATGCAGTCTAGCTTAAGACAACGTTCGTAGAAGAGATTGAAGGTGGATTATGGAACTCAAGGGTTATCATGAAAAGGATTAAAGCAAAGACTGAGATCTATTTAAAAGCCACGGTCATGAAGATATTAAACATGTCACATGCAAAACCCTAGTAGCTGGAGTAATGAATATAGTGCCAAAGAGGACAATGTGCTGGGGCGGATTTAGGAGATCTCCACATTATCTAATTATAGGGAAATACATCATTTATTTATTTTTTTAATTAAAAGAAATCATTCTAAACCCTATATAGGATATATTGAGACTTCAAAAGCCTCTGAAGGAATTTGAGATTATGCAAATATATGTCAAGTAACATTTGTAACGTTTAGAAAATCTTGATCACTCTCTAGAATAGCCCATTAAACATGGGTTGTGCTTGAATGCACTACATAATTGATATAACACAACCACTATGCATATCAACTAGAGTTATAGGCTCTTTATTGCAGAAAGAGGTAATCACTCTTCAATCATGCTATAATTACATCCTAACCTGTTAAACTTGAGACAACCTGAATGCACCCAATGATGATTGACACCTACATTATACAACCTGAATTAACTACATTATATGAGTGCCTCCATTTCTATCACAACATAGCCACATTAAACTTGGGTCACACATGAATGCATCTTATATTTGTTATAGCACAACTGTGCCACATGACCAATAGAGTTATGGATCACATAATTACAGTCACAAGAATTTGTTCCTTGGTTGTGATCTTATGGTGATTCCACACAACAAAATCTGGACATGAAATTCTCAAAACCCTTAACCTCTAAAAATGAAATCTGATGAGATGTTGCTTTAAAATATGATTTTCAAACCTAGAACTACAAATCTGACTTCACAACTAAATTCTGTAAAAAGACAATGACTACCCTCAACCTGGTGATATATTCTTGAATTTTTTCTGATTTTTCCCAAGAAAATAATCCTTAGTTCTCCACAAACTGTCTCAAGTAGAGCAAAACACTGTCGCAATAAATCAGGCGCGAACTCAATTTTCTTTATGTCGGCCACAATTTGTTTTTTTTTCTATTTTTCATGTTTGTCAAAAATTCGACGAAAATGATAGCTGACATTTCGAAGAGCCCCAAGTTCGTCGAAATTTCAACGACCGTCGGGGACAAACTTTCAAAAATTGAAAATTACACCAAATTTTACAAGCACCCAATGAACATCGAATTTTACATATTTCGTTAGAGAGTTTCATTGGATTTTGTAGTCAAATGTATTAGTGAGAGATGAAAATTTCACCATGGGAGATTCATGAGAACTCAAAGCTTGGTTGACTCAGAGAAGTGAGTCTCGTGGAGGGGAGCTAGTGTGGGCAACCTTCTAAGTCATCTGCTAAGAGTAAGCACAACTAGAGTAATCCAAGTGGGATTCGACAAATATTGTCCTTGCCAACCTCAAGATTTGTGCTTGTATTGCTAAAATCAATCAACATTCACAATTGAAAACAAACTCAATTTTTTTTTGTCTATGGTGTCTTGCATATGTGTATTCAAAACATTGTAAAAAAAAAAAAACATCACACCAAAATCTGATAACATTTCAACTTTGACACAAATTGAGTCAACATTTTCCAAATAAGCTCTTTAAACCAAATATTTTCTCACTTCATTTCCCATCATTCCATTACATTCATTTAGCTTAGTTGCATCACTTAAACAAATCTTAGGTTGCATGCACCTTTTTTAAAACTTTGGAATAGGGAAACTTACCATATCTTGTCATAGGCCCATTGCTACAAAGAAAAGTTATCATTGACCTTATCGTTTTCCACATTAGTCCTTGTCATAACCTTTAAACTCATTATTCTAGTTTAAGGCTCACCTTGTCAAATTTGTCACTTTTCATCCACTCTCCTTGAGGTCATTGATAATTTCATTTGGAAACATTGGACTATCTTAGGTTGGCTAATAACTCCTTCCTTAAGTTTCACAACAAAGGTGCATAGTTCATACCATAGTCATCTCAATTGCATATCATATTTTTCATAACACTTTGCATTATCATCATTCCCCTTTTAGACTTGGTCATACTTTAGATTATAGTGACATTGTCATTACCACATTTAGACATTCTCAAAATACCAAAAATACCAAAAAAATAGTTGAATTACATTTAGGAATATCTTATTCCAAAAATACCAAAAACATAGTCTTAATCTCATATCATTTGCATTCCCCATTTTGAGCATATCTTTTTATGGTTGAAACTAGATTACAAAACAAGCACAAATCCATGGATTTCTTTAATGATGATGACGATATTTACAACTACACTACAACTTTAATTCTTGAAAACACATCTAATGATCCTTGTGACAATACCTTTGGAACACAAGACAACACAAATTTGGGACCTTCATCTCATGAGCAACCAAAGATAACAAACCTTTTTGAACAATTCCTCATTAGGGATAAATATGGAAATGTATACATAGAAGAGGTAAAGGTTGCTGCTCAAAACCCTAAACTTGCCTCTCTAGTGGATGAAATTTTCATGCTAGACCCTCAAATATTCTTGGCTAAGCTATTTTATGGAGTCAAATTACCCCAAGGATTTGATGTTGATACCTTATGCACTACAACACCACCAAAAGACAACAAACGAACAATCCAAGGACAATATTCACCACAACTTATAGTTTCCATACCTATTGAAGTGACAAGCCAAAATACCACAACCACCAACACCTCATCCATACCAGCAACACAATTTTATGACACAAACCACATCACAACCATTATTCACGACACAACCCTTAGGCTTAGCATTTAATTCCTTTCGGTCATCATCTTAGGCCATAGGGGCATCCACATCTAACATCCTTGGTAAAACTAAGCCAAGAAAGGTTCTTATCCTAGAAGGATCTCAATCAAACAAAAATGCAATGTCACAAGCTCCTCTTGTCAATACCAACACCTTGTAAGGGAAAAATATGAACATTCCATCTAGTCAAAACATAAACATTTCACATGGCCATAACTCTTCTCAACAAGGACAAGGATCACAAACGACACAAACATCAAATCCTTTCAACATATCATACGGATCTTCTTTTTGACATCAAAACCCACACAGACAAATGCAATACAACATGGCCACTTCATGCATTCCAAAATATACATCACACGTTCATACCTATGGACATCATCAAAATCCACCCCACATGCGCCACATGTCATCCTAGCATAATACAAACATGGCATGTCATCAACATAATGTCACCCAAAATCCCATAATAGATGCCTTCTCAAGTGGCTGCTTTACAAAAACAAGTGGAAGGAATGCAACTATCAAACAAGAAAACATACACATCACATGACTTACATCCATATCCATACGATCCTAGCATTTACATGCCACTTTTTCCTCATGGGTACATCATACCTAACTTCACTAAATATAAGGGAAATACAAATCCGCTTGAACACATAAGGAAATTTACCATGGCATGTGTAGATGTGGCCTTTAAACACACTTACTTGATGAGACTATTTCCTAGAAGTCTTGCCAGTCCTACACTTGAATGGTTTGCATTACTACCTAAAGGATCTATAAAATCATGGGATGACTTAGCCAACAAGTTCATGGAAAACTATGCCTATAACATTGAAAACAATATTACAATAGCCACCCTATGCCACATGACACAAGACAAGGGTGAGACTTTCATTAAATTTTTCCAAAGATGGTGTAGCATGGAAAGTCAATGTCCTATTGAAATTCCTAAAAAATGAAAGGTTGACATGTTTGTTGAGAATCTTAGATCCAAATTAAAACATACACTACAAGTACATTGTTCTACAAATTTTTTAGACTTGGTAGAAAAAGGTATGACATTGGAAAAAGTATTAATTTCCCAAGGTGAACTTTCATATGGCAATAAAAGTACACAATAGACTTCCTCCAATGAAAAAGGTAAATATTGGGCAAGAAACAAACATGTGACAAATGATGGTGTTGTCGATGCTAAGGTGGTCAATAGGAATGGTCCCACTATGACACTCTGAGGGCCTCAGATCCCCACACCAATGGAAAATACAATCCAAAATAGCCAAGAAAGAGGTCCCCCAAGACAACCAAGACAATACCCACGAAGACAATATACTCCTTTACCAAAACCCATTTAATTCATCTTAAAGAAGTTGGTGCAATCAAATGTTATGCAACTCCCAGAGCCCAAACCATACAATCCAGGATAATTCAATCCCTCTTGGTGGGATGATAATTCCTTTTGTGAATACCATCACATTAAAGGGCATAAGACCTTTTCATGTCATCAGTTGAAGAACATGATTCAAGACCTAATTGAAAATGGTACCATAGAGGTTGAAGGAAAACAACAAACTTCCAATAAAGACCATGTATGATTTTCAAGAATCCATTGCAAGACCATGGAAAGGCCTCCAGTTTGGGTCAAAAGACAGACAACCATGCCAATTATATCAATGCCTCTTTTGACTACAAAATTACTAACCACCTCCAAGTTGTTGATGATCATATTAACACGATCACCATTAAGAAACAACCTGAAATTGTCTTCACTACCCACAAAGCTAAGGTTACCATATCTATTCCTCCTCCAAAGCAACCACAATCCAAATCCCAATATAACCTTTTTGACCAATTTCCAGGAAAGACACCCACACAAATTTCCAGCCTTGAGCTTATGCGCATATCACCCGAACACAAAGTTATCCTTGATAAGGCTCTAAAAGAAACCTCTGTCCCTACTGACCTAGACATCAATAGATTTGAAGCCATGGTTGGATACTTGGCCAAATCCCACCATGTCTCTTTTTTTAACAAATACTACTCTACATCCAAGTCAAACCATAACGACCCATTGCACCTTGAGGTCTTTGTAAACAACAACAAGGTCAAACAAGTCCTAGTAGATGGTGGAGCAGGATTGAACATTTGCACTCTAAAATTGGTGAAGGAATTGGGCCTCTCTAAAACATGTGTGGATACTACAAAAATCATTGTCATCAAATCCTATGATGATGAAGAACATTCTTCCAAGGGTGTTATCACACTACCTATCAAGGTTGGACCTATATTACTAGATACCACATTCCAAATCCTGGATCTTGAACTACCATACAACCTCCTCCTTGGTCGACCATGGATCCATGCCATGAAGGCCATACCATTCACATACCATTAATTTTTTAAGTTTCCTTACAAAGGCACTAAAATTACAATCACAGGAAATCCTGACCCCTTTCAATATTGTAGCTCAATCTAAAAAGGACTACTCAATTCCAAGTGCCTATCAACCAAGAGGCCTCATCATCTCGCTACATTGATCCATCTTCATTGACCAAGTCATCCACTCCATTTGCCCTGCCACCAAACCCCGAGGTACAAATTCATGACATGGGATGTGGAGAATATCGAATGGATAATTTACTGGCAAACGACAATGCTAATGTTGTTGACAAAGATCATAATTTTAATGTTGACATCAAGATAACTACAGAAGGAATGCAAAAAGATGGTCATGCTTGGATTGAAACCTTTTGGGACATTGATGATGATACGTAGGCGCCATATCTGGCCGCTCGGCATTTTCATGTCTACTTGATAGCCCACATTTTACTTGCCGAGACATCTCACGATAGCTCACTCTGACCATGGCCCCTAGCGAGGATATCAGAGTAGTAATATTAACCATCCCTGCGGTAAGGCTAAGGATATGAATCCTCATTGTCCACCTCTACTACTAATCCATCTTACCCGGTCATTAAGGGATGTTACCAAAGCCTCCTTCGATGTTAATGGTCTTGAAAAGGGATAGTCAAAAGATCGATGATGGCATGTCGCCACTCACGTTGTCGCGAAACTTATTCCTATCCTTCTCCCTATTTCGTCAAAATATCGCGTGAACATCGCGGGCATGGATCAACAAGTTATAGCTCAAGAAAAGAATAAAGAAAAAGCCCTAGTGAATGAGATATCTTTAAAAGGAGATCAAAAATCAAAAGATATAATGCAAATAAATGAAGATCAAGATAGGTTGCCTATCCAAAATAAAAAGCTATTGGAAAAATCAAGAACAACAGAAGATCAAGACAATTCCCATAGCCAAAATAAAAAGCCATTGGACAAAATAAAAATAAAATTCAAAAGTGAAAATGAGCAAAAGTCGATCTCCAAGTATGCCTCTCCATTAAAAATCACTGGGGGCATCTATCAAGGAAAGAAGTCAAACAAAGCGCTTGTTGATCCAAGGTCTCCATCCACGTCACTCTCACTCATACCATATATTCCATTGCACCCATCCATATTCACATATCCATCATATCCCTCAATTGGCAATGTCTTTCAATGTATCTTTTACAACAACCCCTTTATGTACTCTAGCTCATTGGTCACCCAAGCTCCTTTTGACTGAAGCCTGATGGCCCACATAGTGTGCAAATTAGGGATCCTACCATAGCCTCTTTCATTCGCCGCATCTATTGTCCTTCATATTTTCCTCTCATACTCCTCATCCTGATCGGGTCCTTTCATCCAGCACGGTCATCCACACAGGATCGAGGAATCGTCAAGGCAGTCTATGGATCTGGTATTTATCAATTTTATGCCTACCTTTAGAGAGCTAGGAAAAAGTCCTAAAAAAATAAAAAAAAATGAGAAAAAGTTCTA